>AYEL01080729.1:0-61718 GCA_000484575.1 Olivierus martensii
CACAGAACTCTCTCAAGAAATTAAGCGTCTCTGGGGAATGCAAAAGGTAGTTATAGTACCCATCATTCTCTCCTCCACAGGAGTAATCCCTCATACATTACACAAAAGCCTCAAAACACTAGATCTACATCCAAAGACATACATAACACTACAAAAAGCATCTCTACTCAATACATGCAACATAGTAAGAAAGTTTCTCAACACTGACACAGACAGTTAACTCACAATTAAACATCACAAGTAGCTATGTCTTGACTCGTGTCCGACATAGCACTTTGACCCGGAAATATTCCGTGCCCACATTGATGTACTATAATTTAATAATAATAATAATAATGATTTCAAAAATACTGTAAATTGGAGGAAAGTGTAGAAAGACTAACAACAACAGTATAATTAATATCTGTATGTGTTTCTCTGATGTATAGTATTTCTGAAAAAATGGAGGAACAGGATGCTTTTCCAATCTCTACATCTTTAGGTTCTTATTCCATGGAAACAGTCTCCTTTTTTTGTTTGAAACCATTTTTAAAAACACTAGTTGTACTCCTTTTTTGAGCTTCATGTGTTTAATCTATTAAGAAATAAAAAAGACAAGAGAAAGAAAATAAAAAAAAAGCAGAAGTAAATCAAATACCTAAAAACAATTAAGACTGAAAACAAGATTATTATTATATATAGTGATTAAAAGGATATTATATATGAAGATAGATTATATGAACTTCAAAGAGACATAGAACAGGATAAGTTAACAACTACAATAGTGATAAGGTTTTATGAAAATGACATCACTATTAAAATGCCAGAATGTCAAAAGAGTTAGAAAATGCATGAGTCAGAAAGAAAGATTCCTTAACCCATTTACTGCCATTGCAGAGTTTAGACAGCAAGGAGTAATTAATTGCATAGGGTGATTGATGAGATTAGATGGCAAAGTTGTGGAATGATTTTTATAAATTGTTTTGTGCTAATCTAAAAACCTTTTCAAAATGTAATTACTGCATATTTTAGGTTGTTTTTTATCATCAAATACCAATTCATAAAAAAATTTTTCCCCTTTTATTGTTATTTACTAAATGGGCATGGCAAACTAGTTAAGAACTCCCACAAATTCCTTCCCAGGAAATTTCTGTTCAACCTATTAAACTCAATACTGTCTCTTATTGGCAGAAAAAATATATTCTGAACTAATAAATGTAAATAAATTATAATTGTAACTGTTATTTCTTAGAAAGCATCAATTATTTTTGCAAAATAAAACAAACTATTAAAATATCAAGTAAACATATAATTTAATGTAAACAATTGCTTAAAAATGATATCTAACATAAATTTAAACATTTTTTTTATAAGAGAATATACAGTAATAATTTTGCTAAGAATATTTGCATAATGCTATTAATTTATTAAATAAACAATTTTATATTGAAATTTGGACAAAAATACATCATTCATGGTTTGTTTTATTTAGGAAAGACAGTTATCAAAGAGAATTAATAACTTGATTAGATACTTAAAAAAAAATAAAAAAAATCACAAAAAACAATAGTATAAAATTTAGTATAATATATGCAATGAATATATCTTTAAATAAAAAGAAAATAATTATAATAAAAAGGAACACAAACTGTATAAACAGTAAGAATTTCACTTTTTTTTTTTTTGATGAAAAATAAGATATACAAAATTTTATAAATTTCTGAATATTAATTACAGATCATCTCTGGCCTGACAGTGAGGCAGTAACTGAAATGGCCAGCAGTGAAAGAGTTATGAAACATTAGAAATTTTAAAAAGAGAAAAGATAATATAATTAATGATAAAACAATGGAAGGAGTTTCAACAACATTTCTACATGCCATACATACTATGTATGATAGTTTAAACTGTAAGATGAGTATATAACATTGAATCTAAAACAAATTATTACATTAATTTATTTAAATATTAAATCTGCATTAATATAATTATTCCTCTGTTTTATTGTAATGTTTTATTACTATTTGTTATGATCTAATTTTGTTTAAATTTAAGGATACACAACTGTTCCATTGTAATATTTTTAAATATATTCTGTAATCATTAGAATATTGCTGATGGTGTTTACCAAAAATATTTCAATTAATAAAATGTTTTTATATGTTTAACCTGCTGATTAGTGCTAAAATTTATTAGTTTTTGAAAATAATTAAGCAGAATTAAGTAAATAACTTTATGTATGAATTTATTGAATTAATTCTCATATGTTAAATTACAGATATATTATTATTTTTCTCTATTGTAAAAAGTAGTATGCATCTGAAATAAACAATTTTTGAAATCATTATTAAGATTACTGAAAAAACTGATGCTGTTCTCATTGATCCAGAAAGAAAATGTGGCTCTCGTATTTGAGATGTTCCTATATGGCTCATAGTAACATGAAGTTTGGCCACCCCTGGTATAGGTGATCAGCATTTGTTAAATATACAGTTTAAGAATTTGCTGTAATTTTATTGTACTTCCATTCAGAAATTGTAATTTTAATTTTTATTTTATTCCAGCATTTTTTATCTAGCAGCATTTTATTCCAGCATTTATATGATAAAAATTATTGCACCACCCTATAAATTTGTCAGAATTTAGAAGTATATGTGAATTATTGCATCAGAATCAAACTATTGTATCATACCCTAAAAAAATTGCACCATCCACTTGCTATGAGTATTTAAGCTGCTAAACAGCATGATTGGTTCAGCAGATTGAAGACAGTTATCAGAGTTTGTGTATTTGTGCATTCTCAAGTGGTTTCACTATTGGGAGAACTGTGGAAATGACTCCTTGAAAGAAGAATATATGTGTTGCACTGCACAAAGAAAGATATTCCACTAAAGATATTGCACAAAGAGTTAGATTTAATAAGTCTTCAGTGTCACAGCTATTAAAGAAATGGAAAAACTGATAAAACTTATCAAAGGAAATGCAAGAGTAAGAAAAAGATATCAATACTATCCCAGGATTGGTTTTTTTGAAGAAATTTTCACTCAGAGTTGCAACATCTACTGACATGAAACCAGTTTGGGAATGTGTATTTAGATGACAAGTAACAAAACTTGCATTATTAGGAGATGACTTAACAATGTGGGCCTGATTGCATGCTATCCTATGAAAAAGCTGTTATTGACAATGATGAAGAAGTCTGCTTGTCTCAAGTGGGCAAAAGAACAAAGCATGGACAGAAGACAACAGGAAAAAAGTGGTATTTTCTGACAAATCAGCTCTATAGCTCCAATGAAATGCAGTATATACATTGTAGGGTTTCAGAAAAATATTACTAATTGCATTAGAGGAATTGTGAAGTATCCATCCAGTCAAGTGGATATGGAGTGCATTTAACATATATGTGTAGATTCATTTCACTTCATAGATGATACAGTGAAATACTGCAAAATACATAATGATTTGTTATGATTCTCTGCAACATTCTATCAGAGAAAAGTTTAATAATACCCAGGAAGTCATCTTTCAACATGATGGAACATCTTGTCATCAAGCAAAACTAGTAAATATTTAAACATAATGAAGAACACTACGAAAAAGGAAAAGGAAAAATTATGCAAATTTGAAATCACAAATCAAGATTTGTTAATAACTGAGAATGAAAAAATGAGGAAATAGGAATTAATAGCAAATATGCCATTAATTCATATAAGCAATAAGCAAGATGTATAAGTGCCAAGTAAAGATAATTCTGCCAAGTAATAATTGCAATAAGCAAGATGTATAAGTGCCAAGTAAAGATAATTCCCTATGAACTTGATGACAGGATGGTATTGCAGCAACATACTCACAAAAATCATATCTGAGCTATCGATTTGCCCTTAAATGTAGAAACATACATCCAGACTTGTATCTCAAGACAACTGTGGAAAACATCATCTTTGAAAAGTGACACAGATTTGGCCAGAAGAATGTGGAAGAGAATGTTGAAAATGTGCTGAAATGACTAGAGATAATTGAAGTTTAAGATGAATGAGTGCTAAGAGAGTGTTGTAAAAGTGAAACAGCAGAACTTTATAATTAAATTATTAATTAAAAAAAAAACAAAAAGTTGGAAATTTCATGATATTTATCAAATTTATGAACTATATTCTGGAAATTAAGCAAAAATCACTTTAAAAGTAATATACAATATTCAGCAAAATTTATCAAACTTACCAAATTTATTTGGGAATTATACATATCATCAATAAAAGTGAGAAATTCTGAATTATTTATCAAATTTACCAACTTCATTTGAGAATTATGTAAAATTGCCAGTAAAAGTGAGAAATTTAATGAAATTTATCAAACTTACCAAGATGATTGGTGATTATATATAATAACTAGCAAGTTATGCATAATTACCAATTAATTACTTTTACCATAACATATATACCCTTCCATACAACAATATATTACATTAAGGTACAGTTTATTAATTTTCCTCTTTCTTTTCTTTGTTTTAGGTGCAAAATTTTCTCGGAGAATCATAAAACAGTCTTTTCCTAACTTTAATAATCTAATCAAAAACTGCTGGTTCAAATTAAGCAAAAAAGGTTGCTGATAGAAAGTCCCAATCCAAAAGACAGTTACAAGAGATGTTAATCAATATTTGTATCATTTGGATGAAATATATATTGAGAATTTGATTAAATCTAAGCTGGACAAATGTACAACCATTATTAAAGTTTAACAAAATACTAGGGATATATTTCTTAGTTTTTCTGACTGCAAAACAATTAATTAGGTTATTTGGGCCCAATTAAAAAAATTGTTAGAATACTGTTTTGAACAATCAGGCCATTGATTCATAACTATCTAGTTGTGATGTATTAAGCAATAGATAAAGATATTTAATGCTATCTGGCCATTTCATGCATCATTTAGTATCACAATACTATTGCAAAAAGTTCTTTGCATTGTTCATTATTGTTGATCACCACCAATACTATAACATTTCCATATACATGGCTAGATAGCTGAATATGCTACTTACGGAATGATGATGCATTAATTTTTTCACTACTGTAGTATCTTATTTAAATATCAAAAATGTTCATTGATAGTAGAAAGCAAAACACATACAAATTCTAAAATGGTAGAAATAAATGTGTTAAATATTTTTCTATTGTATTAATTTAACTGTTTAGAATAAACAGAATATATGAAAAAAAACATGTAATTCTTGTCTGATAATTTTATTTCATTAATTCCATATGTTATTTTCCCAGAATAATAATGAAAACTAAAAAAGTAATTATTAACAATGAGAATCAATGATGAATAGTGTTTCCAGGCGAGAATTCCTTCCCGCCCGTTCCAAGGAATTTTTTCGTTTTCCTGTTTCCGAATCCCGACAAATTTTTCTCGGGAAATCGGGAAAATCGGCTCCTAGAACCAGTAATCCCTAAAAATGGGAAATAAAAGTACTACTCACAATGTATCTTTTAAAAATTTTTCTTATTTATCGCTATCTAAAGTTACATTGTGTTACAATATTACATGTCACTAGAAATACATGCGTGACACCAGAATCAAATAGCACATAACTAGCTAATTTAGTAAATCAAGCATATTTGATCGAGGAGAACAGAAAACACTTTGTGTTTACACAAAAAAATATTTATTTTCACAACCCAAGCTTTGATTACAAAGTCATCTTTAGGTGAACTAATTAATGAAATCTAAGGTAGCTTTCCTTAATATGATGTTGTAATCAAATCCTGGACTGTGAAAATAAACATTTCGCTGCATAAACACAAACTATTTCTATTTTCCATGATAAATAGTTTCCATAAAATAACTGCCGATACTATCAACCACATTCGATCAGTTTGTTTGCAGCTGACGATTGTGATGTGTTAATACATTGTATGATATACGTAAAATCTCACTGTATATTATAAGTTTGCATTAATTACATTGTATATATTTGAGAAAACCTTAAATGTAACAGAAATCTACTCAAAATGATACCGTAGTGACCCTTGTTTAGTTCTCAGGGCAAGATATGCACTAGTCATGAAATTCCGGTCTATCGTCATTTAGGAAATTTTATTTACTCATTTTTTGCATCGACCTTTTATATATAAGATTGTCTCAAAACCTCTGAAAGATTGCGAATCTTGTTTGCTCCACCTTCTCTATGGCTTTTATTAATATTTACTAATATAGCCATTATTACAGATGATCAACGAAAATTAAATAAAAAAGATTATTCTGAGGAATTCTCGAGAAATACGATTTCCCATTCTCGATTCCCAAAGGTTCCAAAATGTCGGGAATTTGGAAACACTAATGATGAATGAATGTAATGAGGGAAAAAACTTCATTACTTGATTACTTTTTAGTTCAGTCAAAACATAGCAGTTTATAAAATTTTATTATATTTCAAAATTTTATTTATACTTACTTAAATGGATATTCAAACTTGTAATGAATTGTTTTTTTCCAACTTTGACAGGCAATATCAAATGATGAAGTTGCATCAAAACCAGAAGTTGTGGCAAAAGCAAATATTGACATCAACTAAATTAAAAAATTAAAACTATTTTATATATTTAGAATAAAATTAATTTATCCACATATTCAAATCATAAATCAGCTTTTTTTACAAAGTTATTCACATTTGATAAAAAATGATAGTTAAAAATATTTTTAACTATGTCAGATAACTATGCATCAATAAATTATATCTTAACTTTAGTCTTTGTTTCAAATATTTTTTCGATATTTTATTTAACAAAGAAAATTCCAATATAGTAAACCTTGAGACTATATTTTCCCAACTGTAAGCCATCCATAACTTCTTTATTTTTCATTGTTTGAAAATATCCATTAGCTCAATCATATAATCTATGGAATTAATATAACAGAATATATCTCACACTGACAACCAAGCATTTACCATATGAGCCGTTTTCTTTGAAAGTAGTGTAAGTCCCTTTTATATTATATGGAGATATTTAAGGGTTTGTATTTGAATGGTTTGAAAAATATTGGTATATGTTAATATGCTCATTTTATGTTTTTTAAATATTAAATTGATTTAAGTTTATAATGTGGTCGTTTTTAAAGTATTACTTAAAAGAAATTTATACTTTTGATGACCTCAAATGGATTTACACCACTTTCAAAGTCAACAAACTGTGAAAATCATACATTTATGAAATATGAAATATGTGATTTCAATTGAATCAAGCCAAGTTTTTTTTTAAATTTTTATTAAATATGTCAAAAAAACAAAATAAAAAGGCTTTATTTCAATATTTCTTCATTACGCATTCTATTTATATATTTTTGACATATGTTTCAAATTAAAAATTGTTACTTTTTTGAAGATGCTTTTAAGGGATTATTTATAAATTTACCGTATATATTTGGCGAATTAGTTTTATTTTTAAAATATAGAGCAATACAAATATTTAATTATTAACATTTTAAAGCATCTAATAAAGCAACTATCTACAAAATATTCAATAACGTGTAAGGCTTTTATTCGCTGCTTTCAAAAGATTACATTGGGAATCAGATGATACTCGCCACAGTCGATGTGCTTAAGAAGTGTGAAGGAGGAGAACTAAAAGGAGAATCGATGTTTTGAGTTTAAGTATGACGGTCACGTACTATTCTGTTTATTTGCCATGCCAGTCACGATTCAGTGACGGATGACTTCAACCTATCTCTCTCTCTCTCTCTCTTCCGAGCTTCTATTATTTCATAACTGTTACAATGATTAGATCCCTTATCCATTCGAGCGTCGTATCCTTTTGACAGCTCTTTGCGATTCATTTTGTTTCTAAGATTGAGAATGTTTTATATATTGCATGTAATTGTGTATCTGGAAGCTTTTTATTTTAAAATATATTTTAAATAAAAATAAAGAATTGACTTATTTTAATATAAACAAAAATAAATAGCTACAGAATTTATTAAATAAATTCTAGTTTTGTATTTAATTTTTTTGATTTGTTAGTTTATGTAATTTTCCAAGATTAGATTAATATGGATTTTAGAACAATCATGTATAAACATGGTAATTTCATTATAATTAGTAATATACGTTATTAATGAAAATGCGGAAAATTTATATGAAATTTTTGAAATTTATATGAAAACAAACCATCAAAAAGTTTTTATTTTAGTCGGTAAAATATAGTACAAATTTTATTCATATAAACTTAAAAATTATCGTAAATTTGAATAACATGTTTCTTTACATATACACACATAAAATACACATTATACATGGATATCAAGAATTTTTAGAATTTTTTAAATTTGTTTTTAAATAGATATGAACAGAATTTTTAACATTTTTTATAAAAATTAAAAATGTAAAAAATTTATATATTCATATCTATTTATAAAATTTGATAATTGTCATTATCTTTCAAGACTACTAATTAGATAGGGATTTATATTTATTTTCGAGATGAACTGTGGTTACTATTGATCAGTAGAACATTTCCTGAAATTATCGAATTTCTGTCTACAATATATTCTTTTATAATACTATATAGTGTATTGAATTCAAACTATAATTTAAATTTGAATTTTAATTAATCTAATGAATATTGTGTTTTATTTTGAATATTTTTGTTGAATGTATTGAAAAGGTATATTTTTATTCCAAAATTTTATGTCCAGGTTTTTATTATAAAATTTTAAATGTGATTTTATTTCATCAGTATTACGTTGTTTTTTATTCGATTATTTAAGGACAAGCGATAGTAATTTTGTTTAATATTAAATATTTTATTTTCTTCGGTTTCTAGTTTTACAGTTAAATCTATATACTGTAATCATTTGTTTTTAAGAACAGATTATCCAGATTTATAATTGTTATTATTATTACTAGTTTTAAACTACAATAATTATAGATGGGCAAAACAATTTCGAAATTTATTTAAAAATTTTTTAAATACAATTTTGTATAATAAAAATAATAATATACAAAGATGCAAATAATACAAAAATTTCAATTTTTGTATTAGTAGTAGTAGTAATAATAATAATAATAATAATAATAATACTGGTGGTTTACTTTGTGATTAGTTATGAATATTTTTTAGATACGATAATTTCGAAGATTATTTGTTTTACTGTATATAATTTTTTATATTACTGAATATTAATTAGGTAAGGAAATTTGCTAATCCATGAATTAGTTAATGTCAGGCATTATTTAAATATTGTATTATAATTTTCTTCATTGAAAAAACAAAAGTTTAATAATGAGCAACCATTCAGTATTGAAACTTGTTCTACTGAAAGGGAATCCGTTGTCTCATATATACTGTATTTAGCTCCGAGCAGGACTGAAACACTGAAAGGTTCAAGGTCGGATATATACATTTATAGTTTGTGCACATACACGCAGAAAAAAAAATCACGTGAATTTTCAGTGTCCTCATTCTTTAAAGGTCATTCGTTTAGTAACAGCTGTTAAATAATGTTTGGCTAAAGGCATAGTACTTACTGTATTCACATAGGAGCTTATGTTTGGTCGTTAGTATTATAATTTAGTTTGTTAAAACTAGAGATACTATATGTATAGTTAAATATTCAATTATAAAAAGCCGGTTCATTGAAATTGTTTAAAATGTTTTTTAACAGTTTATAATATTATAAACTAAAATCAGCTACATAGATATAGTGCTAATCAGTGTTTTAGATTTTTTTCAAATACACAATATACAATTTCATTTACGTAAATTATATAAATTATTACTAACTTATTAAATAATTTAATATGACTTTCAGCAGTATATAATTTACATTTTAATAAATTAATAAGTTAGTCAATACTCAAAGATAACTTGATCGTTAAAAAATCTAGAGAGATCTTAATTCAAACCAGAATCAATAAAAATGCTTTTATTGGTATCATATGTTAAAATATCCCAACTGTGTATTAATCAGCTGGTAGGAAATGATCAGGGAACTATGATAAGATCTATATCGGAATCAAAATCTGAAAATGATGATTCTCTGTAAATAATTGAGCCAAAGTATTTTACCATTTCGATATGAAAACATCTCAATTTTTAATAATTTTATAAGAAAATAAATTGCCGGAAATTGTTATGTGTTATGTTCGATACAAACTTAAAAATTGCAAAAAAAGTTGAGTCATTGAATTGGCTTTTGAATACTGTCAGAGTTCTTATATCGGAAATTTTATTGTATTAAATTATACAAACATTTTTGTTACAAATTTTCCTCTTAACTGTTTGCTTTTAAAAATGATAAATTGGAATTAGAAAGATGAATCAAATATGTCATAATTTCAGTTTCATTGTTTAATTATAAGTTTTTATTTTATTTTATTATTAAGTTAATAGAATTAATAATTTTATAAATGCTTATCTTATCAATATTAATATTTAGATAACGAATAATTTTTAGAAGATAATATTTGACTATTTACAGAACTAATATACAAATTCAATGAAGCCATTACACATTCATAAACAATTTACTCTATAATTGTAATGGATTTATATCATATTTTCAGATTTACAGTAAGTTGGAATATGTAAACGTGTTCATATATGATTAAAATTTAATTTATTGAATATGATAAAAATTATACAATTTATTATTTGCAGATAAATTTATTTGAGATTTGAAGTGCAATATTATCAACTTAAACCTTTTGTTAAAACTAAAAATATAATTAATATAATTAAAGTCTAAATGAAAGATAGATACATTAACTAGTTTTTCAATAACTTTGAGAATAGTAAGTCAGTTCAATGATGAATTTATATGATTTCGTTCCATTACACATTTTACAAAAATATTAAATGCATCGGATTAATGAAATAATAATGAAAAAATACGAAGATATACGTATTAAAAACACGAAAATTTTAAATTTGATTATATACTAAAATATATAAAGAAAGATATTTTTGAAAATAATTTCTTTAACTGAAAATTATTGTTTTTTGATAGGAAATAATAAATATTATAGAAACGGAAATAATGCATCGAAAAAGGAGCGAATTATACAATGTAAAAAATATTTGATAATATTACTTTTTGTGACGTTTGTATGAATGACAAATAGCAACATCCGTGAAAATATATAAAAATATATTTGAATACTATCTGAAATTTCTCAAAAATATTCAGTACATAGAATGTATTGAATATTTTTTTTTCAGAAATAACTCGATTTCTGCAAAATAAATCATATCAAAAACAATTGTTTTCTCTTTGAGATTAAATATAATTTGATTTTAGTAATAACAGATGAAATGATGTATATAGCAGAGGTTCTCAATCTGTGGTACGCCAGACATGATTAGTGATATATGTATAATCTTGATTTCCTATTTGTATACGCATTTATGAAAAAATTGAGAATCGCTGGTGTATAGTATAGTATGACACTGAAATTTTGATTATATAAATAAAATCAGTTTTAATTCTCTTGGCTAACTAAAGTTTTAAGTAATTAATTATTTATTATTTAACACTTACAACATAAAGAAAATAAAACTTGCACAGCCTAAAAACAATAAAACATATACAACAATAAAGAATCTTGTATTTTAATAGAATAATTTATTTTCCAACAAATTTTACAATATTTGCTTAAAAGTGAGTTTGAATTACGCTGCCAAATCACACAAGAAATATTTTTGGTGGCAATCACTTTTAGATCTCCCCAATAACTGGTCAACACCCGTGATGGGGTTAACCAGAAGGTTAAAAGTTCAACGGGGCACACTTATTTATTAGAAATTAAATTATCGAATATAAATGCTATTTTTAATTTATCTAGGATTATATAATAAGTAATAATTTAATTTAATATATATAATTAAAGTATACAAATTATTAAAAAAATAACGATTGCGATATTATTTTCCAGATTCTATCAGAAATTTATAACTTGCTAATTGAAATGTAATGGCCAATAATTTATATAGTTTTATAAGATCAATGGGCCAAGTCTGAATTCTCTGAAAAACTTGAAGTGTAACCGGGATTCGATCCGGAACTATTTAGATGTAAAATTATAGATCTTTAGACAACCATCAAGTTGATACACAACCTAGACAAATCAGAAAAGTAATTTTTGTGCTGTATTTAACATTGTTTAAATGTATAAAAAATAGAAAAGAAAAGACAACGAATTATTATCAATTCACGAAAAAATATATAAATTGATAATTTAAGGATATATGATCAATTTTATTATAGATGGAATATGAAAGCAGTTATTGTATCATAAAATCAGAGTAGATAAGCATTCAATAGTCCAACTGTTTAATAGAAACAATTCAGAAAAATTTGCACTAAAATGTATTTTGGATTTCACGTACTGAGTCCTGTTCAGTTTTTCTGATAGAGGTTGTAATAAAATAGTCTAATAGTCCATGATTTATAGTAATTTATATTTGGCTCACAATAAAATTATTTATTCATCCTAATTAGCAATTAGAATTAACAGTTCAAATTAGTTTTCAACTTTAAATTGTTAAACAATTTTGAATTTAAAAAATGGAATTTGGAGATTGGTTTAAAGACTGGAAAGTTTCAACTTTATAGTATATTTAGAGATATTTTAATAATGTTTTTAGTTTAGTCAAATGATTAATTTTATAGCCTATATTCTATATCTGTTTGTAAATGAAATATGATAGTGTTTTATAAGAATAAAATAGAATAATACAATAACATTCTATTCAGTGATGATTGAGACAGTATGCATATAATGCAGTATGACTTATATAAAAAAATAAGTAAACCAAATACCTCTGCTACACGTATATTTGCATTTTGTATTTATTTTTCATTTATATTGTTCATCATTAGTCATAATAGTAATCTCAATTATGAAACACAATCCCGATTATTTAAATATAATCATATAAGATTTTTAAGCAGATTTGGACAAATACAAATGCCATAAAATTCTTAAACGATTCGTTGTAATGATCATTATATCCATTATTCAATTGTCATAGGTATTAACAGTGTCATTAGAAAAATGCGTCTTGCTCGTTAAATTGTAATATTTAAATAAAAGCTTTCTCAAATCTTTGCACACTGAGTTCGCACACAGAGAAATATACGAGATGATATATATACCAGTAATATAAAGAAAATTTTGCATAAGTTCATGCAATAAGATCATCTGATATTCATTTTGAAAGAGATGGAAATTCGTCCTTCAAAATGAAATGGAGGACAATCTCTAACTTTATCAATTTATTTTATATCATGTTGAATTGATAAAGCAATATCTTCTGTCATATTATAGAAACTGTCAACAAAATATTGTATAGAGAACTTTAAGCAGTCTTATAGATTGTGACATACCATGGTTTATATTTATAAGGCACTGCATAAAATTCATAGTATTCTTCAAATCTAGTTTTATCAGGAATTTCTATATGCTGATTTAGCACATCATAATGCATTATTTCTATCGTCTATCGAAAGTGAATCGCTGCAGAACGCATTACAGTATATCAAACATTTTATAAATTGATGGGATTAATTTATACTTATTCATACATATTAACATTCAAAACTGCAGTTAAAATAACTTACAATTCGAAAAGGATCCAGTTCTGCTCGTATGCGAAAAATAAATTATTGTTAGTTTTGATTTTTAAAGATTACAGTTTTTTAAGACTTATTAGATCTTTGAATAGAATCAGTGGGGTTAAGTTTGAATACCACACTTTTTATAAAATATGATACAATCTGCTTGAATGCTAATGAACTGTATTAATCAAATAATTTCCGAATTCAAAAAATGTTATAATGATCGCAAAAATAATTGTATCATCATATATTGATAAAATATAGATAATTTTTTATTAATTCCGGAAAATGCTTTTATAGTACAGTATATTTTTGACTGGAAAGCGCTAGGCCATCAATAAAATCTAACAATTATATACCGTATTTATCTTATCTGTTTTTATAATAATTGTTACTATGTTCTGTTTACAACTAAACAGAATCAATGATTGTCATCACTTCTTTGATTATTCAGCACAAAATGAATATTTTTTATTTTCAAATAATTCTGCCAAGCTACATTTAAAAATTACAATATATGAAGGATGGTGCAGTTTTGTTATTTTCATCTTTCTGTATTTTAAAATTTTATTAACTTTTAAATACAGGCTATTATGATTCACCATATTTACATATGATATTCATGATTTACCATATTCTGGCTATTCTCTTATAAAGCGAATATTCAGCCAGATTTTGGCTTCACATTATAGTTTCTAAACATAAGATGACGATAAAAGTTTTTTGAGTAACGAAAAGTATAAAAAATCAATCGTTTATTTAAAAACGGATTTTGTATTTTAAGTTAAATACAGTATTTTGCAAACTAAAACTATAATATCAAATATTATATACAATAGTATATAATCTAATAATTATTATCGTTTACAATACAGTATAGTAATGCATTTGCATTTTCCTCTAATTTTAAACGTTTAAATAAATTAAAATAATTTTATAATAGCAGTTATAAAAATAATTGTGAATTGCTAGATTTGTTTGTATAAGATAAATAATTCATTCTTATAAGGTTACACTGAATTTTTCAAAGATATTAAAACTTTCAAACGATAATAAGGAAGAGGTTTTATTTATCCATGTTTTCTATAACTATACGAAAATAACTTCATATTGAATTCATTTATGTTGACATTTAACGTTCCGTGTTATGCTTGTGACAAATGTCGTCGTTATTATTCCTAGTAGACTTACACCTTCATTTCAATCTTTGAATGACATAGGTAACTCCAGCTGTCTCTTTTAATGTAAAATGATTTAAACCTGCTTCTGAAACAAATATTACGGATTCACATATTCATTTTGCAGATATGACAGTTATTAGTCAACATTTCATATAGTCAGTACAGTCATATGATTTGATATCATGGAGATCGAAATAAATTTTCTTATGAATATATCTGACGAGATAACATTGTCGTCTTAGTAAATTTTAATTCAAATATTATTTGCTATGTTACAAATAATTGCGTGATGTTTAATGTGCATTACAGTATATACTGTTTAATATTAAAATTATTTAACAGTTATATTTATGACGATGGATAGGATATCGAACTTACTGATTAGTTATGCCGTAGTGCTGTCAGCTTTTTGTTGTGTGTTTGACGGTGAAACTAATCCTAACAAATTAATTTCATTGATGGAAAAAATTAATTATTTTTTCATTTATTGCATAGAGAATAAAAATTATTGTGGAGATCTAACTATTTTACTTTAATTGACTAATTAATGTTAATTAACTAGATTTATAGATTTTTAATTAAACAATAATTAAATAAAATGTATATAAACGCTAGGCGTTCATTATAGAAATATTTTAAAATAATTTCAAAAAATATAACAGTAATCGGACTGTAATTTTTATAGAAAATTTACTTAGATATTATTATTATTTTGTATTGTATTCTATCAATAATATAAAACAAACGAATTACCATTGATTCAAGTTTTCGAAATTAGTGACTGGATTATTGAAAATTTTATATTGGCCATTATCTATCAGTTATCAATATATATTAATACTGTACAATATATGTAATTTATTCGATATTTTAAAAAAGGTAAAAAAAAAAAAAATGTTTAAGAATGTAATTTATTCGATATTTTAAAAAAGGTAAAAAAAAAAAAATGTTTAAGTTTCTAAATTTGAATTGTTTTAAAAGTGTTTTCTTTACTAGAACATTTTTGTGTCTGTGTGTGAAATGTTTTGAATTATTGCTTACTATGCGATTATTATTTTTTCCTTATAAAAATTAAAATGTAAAATTGTTACGACATAACTACAAAATGATAGATTATGTTGTCACAAACAATTATACATGTATTATAATCACAGTGATTTAATACATAGACTGCTGAAAAGGTCATGGACGTATAGGGAAAATTTTTTGTAAATAGTTATTGCCTTGGCTTAGCAATTAATTTGAAAGTAAATTTAAATTAAATGAGGAATACTTTATATATTTTAAAATTAAACATAATATAATTATATGCACCAAGTATGCACTGTCATTTTAAATGCACGTAATTTTTATATTTGTTGTTCAAATTTTTCAATTTTGAATCTCAAACTGATAGTTCACAACGTTTTTCGTCGTCATAACTTAATCGGAACTAATTGTTCTTACTATATTAGAATTTAGGAAATGTAACCAAATCGAAATATTTAGTTTGTTTATTTTGTAGACAGAATAGTTACCTGGTTTGTAATTCTTATTTGTATCCATTTTTCTTTTTCATAACTACTACAGTATTTGTTTATTCCATTATTAAAAGTTTTCTTGAAATATAGGCCTACTATTTGAAAACAGTATTAAACTAATTATAAATCATCTTAATTTTCAAAGGACATTTATAGAATTTTTTTATTATACATAAGAATTTATGTCGTTATAATTTCTTTTTTTTTTATTGTGGTAATTTATAATCATTAAGAAATTTTGTAAAATTTTGTATTATGAAAGCTTTGTGGTTAAAGTGTTTATTATTTGCATTTTTCAAAATAAATTTTTGTAGTTTTTGTTATTTTAGAACAGTTCAATTATTATAATAAATCAATATATTCAAAAAACGATTAAATATCTCAAAATATAATTTAAATTCAATCTATAGAGTTTGGATTGTTGGCTATTTAGAACTGTTCAATATTTTGAAGTTAGTTTAACCAACATAAAAAGTTAAATTCAGTTAGGATTAGCATAATAATTCAAAAATATTTATAATGCATGCTATATTTTCAATACTGGCAACATTTCAGCTGAATAAATATCATATAATAGTCGTATACTATTATTATGCACTTAATTCGCTATTTTTTATATTATTCTGGACATTGATTTTATTCGAAAAAGACTTTCGAATAAAATTAATATCTGTTTTGAATACTATACAAAAGTGAAAAACTGAATAAAAGTTGCATTAATGGTTATATTTTATAAAATTTCAATATGATAAAAATATAAATATTATAATTAGAAATCATTACTATTACAATCAATCTAATAATGATTATAATGATGCTCTGATGATTAATATATTATTGTAGTCGATAATACTAAGCAAACTAAATTTCAAACGGATCAGTTCAACTTCCTCTCTAAAATTTTTCTGATCAGTATATGAGCTTCTCAAAAGCCAAACTGATTAACTCCATTTTTTGTAAATTTTTCGACTTTAGTACCCAAACACAATGCACTAATCACATACTTTGGTGCTAAAATTGAGAAATTTGCCAAAAATGGAGTTACACTTTGGCTTCTGAGAGGCTCATATATAGTATGCAATTGTTTAAAAAATCATTTTAAAAAATGTTTAAAATTTAGCGTAGGCTTGCCTATTGACTTCTTCACAGTAGAGAGAAATCATATTAAGGGTCTTTCATTACTAAAATAAATTTTTATTTTTAGAATATTAATAATTTCCTTCCGACCAGCTTTTGTGCATAATTTTTATAATGTGAATAAGTAATAATTTGTAATTATAGTTAATAATAAATAATTTGTATATACAATTTTAGATGAATTAGTAGGAGAAAAAGATGATTTCATATACAGGGTAACATGATATCCTAAAGAAATTTTAATGGAAAATTCACCCTTATTCATTTTTCATTCCTTAATTATCAATCGAAAAATGTATAAATTATTATTAAAATAAAAGGATATTTTAAATATTAATTCTGCTTTTCGTTTAATTGATAAATTATCTTTAAAAATATCCACTAAAAAAAAAAACCAAAATAAATTTGAAATATATCTTATGATATTGCAGTTCTTTCCTTCTGGAAGTCTGGAATCGAATCTTGGGTCTCTCCCATTTTTTTCAGGGGTGCTTAGACTTCTCCCGTTGATCCCCATCTTTCAATGAATCTGCCGACCCCATTGAGAGCTGGCCAACTCGTTATGGACTTCTGATTCGCGCGTCATTCCATTCTGCAGGTTCGGAAAATATTAAACTTCAAATGACTTAACCTAATTTTATCTATGTAATACTCTATCATCAATTTTAAATATTAAACTCGGTGATTTATTACAAAATCATTGTTTAAATTTTAATTCAATTCAATAATTTTCACTTACTACTATAGCTGAATATGAAAGTTTTTATGTTCTCATTAAACATACATTTTTATACATTTTTTATAGAGAAAGTTGTATAAAATTCTTATCAGAAATTCGCAGGTGTGTCAGATACGGGGTCCACATACATCTCAGCACTATTCAGTGAAGGGCCGCGCATGAACTTTTTTTTTTTTTAACAAGAGGTATTTTATATAATTTAATTAGTCATAATTCGTAAACAGCATAATTCAAGTAAACATTATTAATACGCGAATAATAAATTAAATAAAATGTTTATACTTTCTTTTCTTTATTTATAGAATATATCAATAGTTTTTTTAAAATTTTGTAAAATATAAACAATTAGGAATGCAACCGATTTTAATGTTTAGATGTTGTCCTCTCAACGCTGCTTTATCCTTTAATGCAGTTCTTTCAATATTCTGTTGTCTTTAAATAAGAAACAGAATATTGAAACAACAACAGAAGCCCAAGTGAATTGAACTTTTCGTTATCCAAGTCCATGTGAATTGAGCTTGAATAACGAAATCTGTAGTGAAATTTCGTTTTATTATGATGGAATTGACTAATCGGAAATAATTTTATCAATAAAATCTTTTACAAATTGCCGGCCCATTCTTCAGAAGTTTGGTAAAAATGAACTCTCATTTAACTCATATAGGTTGATATAATATTCCAAAAATTGAATATTTAGACTGGAATATTTCAATATTTTACCATTGTTTTAAATTGATATAATTATTTTTCGTATTTAAATTGATATCGCAGCACAGTTTTGGGCTATTTAAAATATTGAGAGAGAATATTCGACATTCTCTCGCGTACGTTAAATGACTTTATTAATGTTACATATTTGACTCAAATTGGACAGTTGGTCTCTCTAATTTTCGTGATATTCAAAAATAATTTTTTCTTATAAACTAATTAATGGAAGTTAGGAAACAATATTCATTGGCTTCTTTCGCCAGACCTGGCATTTAACGATTTCTTTCTTTGAATTATTTCTTATCAAAAACTTTCACAGGAAAGATGTTCAATAACCTATAACTCAAACAGCAGAGAAACTTTCACAACGATACTACCAAAAAATGCTTTTTAATATTCAGAATTTTACCATCATTAAGTTACTATTTAATAGTAAGATGAAATTTATTTGAACAATTAATTTCAACTGATATACAGTAATGTGTAAATAATTCCTACTTAATAATTTCTGATATAATACATCAGTGTTTTAATAGCATTTACTCCTTATAATCCTGTATTATTAAAGTTACGGCATGTCTAAAATGAAAATGCTCTGGTTTATATTATTGATGTGAATTTTATTTATTAAATACAAAATTTTAGTGTTCTACATTCATTTTTCATAGTTACTGTATTTTCAAAAGATAATATAATAACAAAATGAGATAAAAATTGAAAATCTCTATTCATACTACTTTCCCTTGCACAATAGTTATTCGTGTTCTTAAATTTTCAATAAATGAAGAGGGGGAAAGAGATCGATACAAAAGAATTTTTCATTGAAATGTCTATTAAATGTCTTTAAATTATGTATACAGTTATTTGTGCACAAAAAAAATCAATATTTTATAATTTAACAATTTCAGTTTTAATTATTTTAATATTGTAGTAAATTTACAAACAGAACTATCGAAAGCATTAATTTTAGAATCGTTTAAATTATATTTGCTATAGGCCTATTAATAAATTCTAATATAAAATATTGTAATTTAAAGTATGTATAGTTTTGAATTTCATATTTGTAGTTTATATTCAAACGCTATATTTGCATATTCCACTTAAATTTCTCTAAAAATATTAAGAATATAAATAATTAAAAAGTTATGTTTTTTAAAAAATGATAAAATAGAGCAGATAAAAATTAAATAAAATATAGATTATTTTATACAGGAGCTTTTTAGCAATAACATCCTTTTCAGCTGTTTGTATTGAAAATCCTCTAAGGCTAATACAGTATATGTATGGATGATCTGTTGGAAAATACTCTTCATGCAATGTAGAATGTCATGTGGAATCGTTATAATGACGTCAGAAAATTGACTGAATATTGCCAGGTTATCTTCGCAATAACTGACGAGTATCGATACAATAATAAAAGTTTGTTGAAGTCAGATTTAATAATCATTCTGTTTCCAATAAGAAAATCATCGATTTAATTTTATCTTGTCATTTGTTGTTTTGATATTATTGGAGTATTATATTTCAAATTACTAATATCTGTGTCGTATGAATTATAGACCAAATAATTAATGAATTATAACAGAATACCTATATCAGTTTTCTTCAAATTAACCAATAAAACTTTTGAGTATCTTTGTATACTATATGAGACATATGTCATAAGTTTCTTATAATAATATATTAAATTTAGACCATTGTTTTATTATTTAATTCTTGTAATTTAATATTTTTAGATTAGATGCATTAGAAAATTTTTAATCTTAAAATCGATTTTATATGAATTTAAACATTGCTTCATAAAATAATTATGTAAAATATGCGAATATTTTAAACTCATTAAAATTATTCTAATACTAATCATTTTTAATCGAATATAAATTATTCTAATTTATTTTCTATTAAATTTTAAATATTTATACAGGAACTTTTGAGCAATAGCATACTTTTCAGCTGTTTGTATTGAAAATCCTCTAAGGCTAATACAGTATATGTATGGATGATCTGTTGGAAAATACTCTTCATGCAATGTAGAATGTCATGTGGAATCGTTATATGTTTTATCACTTTTATAATTACCGTAGTCAAAATTTATTGCTATTGATACTTGACGATATTCTTTTTTTTTTGCAATAGCTAGTACAATATTTTATAAACATTTTAAATTTTCTTAAAAAATTAATATTTGAATGATGATTTGAAAGCGAATTTTTATTATGCTTTAGAAATTATGCTTATTCACACATTTCGATTATCTGCAACATCAAACGTTGGATGGCAGAAAAGTGAATTTGCTTGTCTAACTGACAAACCTTTCCTTTATTCACCTTGTCTCTAGTGAAATAAATGACTATTCTCTTATTGTCGACAGATTGCGATGTGTATGCATTCACCGTCGCGATTGACTGGTTCAGTTGCTATAGAGACGCAGGAGGGTATTTCTCTCATTTCGTCTCTTATCCTTAGCTATGAAAGGACGCCATTCTAAAGACAGATTCTGTCAGTTAAACTATGCTGTTACAGCATATTTCAACCGCTTGTTTTATCTAAATAAAAATTAAGAAAAAATTCAACTGTAGTTTGCGATGTGAAAGAATTTATTTAATGAAGATTTGGCTAAACTATTTTTGACCTTTTGGAAAAAATTTTTTATGTTTCTATTAGAAAATCTGTTGACAAAATCCCAAATAATTTTTTATATATACTTTTTATGTTTCATAATTTTCACATACGTGTTTAATACTGTATTTTCTAATATGTTACTATTTAAATAAGCTTATTATTTAATTTTCGTTATAAAAACTATTATTATATCGTCATTCCTTCTGTTCAAACGCAATTTATAACTCAAATAGAGAAATCGATAAAGAATAAATTTGATATACAGTACTTTACTATATTTTATAAGGAAAAAATCAGTCGTTAAATTGCCATTTTGCCGTTTGAGTCTGTAGTCATGCAAGATATCACTCTCTTAGTGATCGATGATTGTATAGTGATAATTAGACCTACATTCATGTCCTTAACTATTATAGTCCAATTACAACGCGGAATACAATAGCTAGACTTGGCAGAGTTCTGTCTTATTGGACTCGTTGTGTTAGCATTTTACTAATGAAAAGCCAAGCATCACAGTTAATGCTGACGTTGGATTTTTTTGGTGTTGTTGATTTGTAGAAATCTTTGTGTTTGTATATATTTTTGTAAAATCACTTAACTGTTTCTATTAAAAAACATGTATACATCTCAAATGATATTTGTACAAAAATCGATAACTATCATTACTTTGTTTATTAATCGTGATTTAATTTGATTTATAAAATATTTAATTTTATACTATAATATATATGAAAAATGAAATAATTATCGAAATATTTTGATTAGCATTAACATTTTTATAAATACTAAGTCTTTATTTTCAAATGTTTTAAATTAAGACAAAGAATTTAAGGCTAAGTGTAAGAATTTCGTTTTATTCGATTAATTCAATTACTTTTCAGTGATTTGTGTGTGAAATTTATAATCGCTTTAGAAGCGATTTAAGACTATTAAGATTTTATCTATAGATTTTTGTCAGTTTATTTAGAACTGTTTAGCTGCTGGTTAATTTTGAATTATCCTTAATAAGTTGAAATAATCAATATATCCTGTACTGACTGTATAGGAGTAGATTATATATGACCAAGATTTTATTGCACAATAAATGAATTAAATACTATATAGAAAATTTATTATTATAAATAATACATATCTAATGGTATCTAAAATCTTCAATATGAAAAATAATATTTAGGTTCTCTATGGGGGGAAAGGAAAATTTTAATCGAGAACCAACAATACATAGTTTTTGTATATGAAAGATTATACTGTATATTATTTGATCCTCGACCATAAATTGAAGCTCATTACACGATTTGAAATACTATATTTGAGATTCCAATCGTGTAGTGAATTTAAGCATGTTTTCCTCTAAAATAATTTGATTTATATTCTATAGCTCAAGTGATTTATTGCAATTTAATTAAAATGATGTTGTTAATAAGAAAAAGTTTTACGAATTCAGTTTAGAAAAAATATTTGCATAGTAAACCGTATTAACTTAGCTGTTTTTTTTTCTTTTTTTCTAATATTGACATCATCCTACGTATCTATTTCTTCTAAAAATATAAGAAGTTAATGAGTATTTTATTATCCTAGGTATGTTTTAAATGAATATAGAGAAAACTTACAGTAAAAATAGCCTTATTTAAGATACATTAGAAAATAAAATTACAAATTAGTGAATATGCTCCATAAATTTTAATTTGCGATTTATTCTTTTATAATCCTTATATTTCTTTATTTTTAGTCCGGCGAATTAAATCTTTATATATTTATAATTGTTAAAAATACAGTATTCAAATATTTTTTAGTACAACAAAATTTTTCTTTACGCAAATACGCAAATTTTTCGTTACATCGAGATTATAGTATTAACATATTTGCATCAAAATAACTTAATCATAAATTTAAATTAAACTTTGAAAGAAATAAAAAGTTCACAAGATTTTCGAAATGAAAGTTGTAGTAGTTTTTTTTTTTTTTTTTTTATTTCACAAGATTTTCGAAATGAAAGTTGTAGTTTTTTTTTTTTTTTAATTCTTAATTGAAAAAAAAATCATTTTTAACAAAAATAAATAAAAAATTTGTTAAAACATCTCTGATATTTACTTGTTAAAAACATTGAATTAATTAATATTTTTATATAATTAAAATCCAACCTTTTTATTCTTCCACGCGCAAATTTTTTTAATAAAAATTGGAATTACAGTGTAATAATGTTTGGCATTTAAAAATATTCCGATTAACATGATTTATTTTTATTTCGTTTGACTTTTCGATTTGCTTTTTTTATTGATCTGAAACTTAATACTAGATGTTTAAGTAGATTTATGAAAAAATGAATAACAAGTTAAACTGCTCGATTAATATTTAATTAATAATTAAGGGGCTATAAATAGTCTTTATTAATACAAAAATATATTATGAAAATATTTCTATAACGTATTGCAAAACATTTTTTAATAAAATATTAAAATATATTGTATAAATCAAAGATAAAAATAATTTGCGAATAACTTTTTTAAATACTATCGACTTATACTGTTTTCATCTAAATTAATTATAAATTATTTTTTTAATTTTTTAAATTGATAATTAACCAAAATGCAAGCCGATTATGTTTAAGACATGTTATTCTTAAATTAGTTTTACAGTTAATTTTTATAAAATGCATTTAAACTTATAAATCACAGATTTATGTATTTATTGTTAAAATACAGATATTATAAATAAAAATTTAAAAAATGCATTATAATGCACTTTTGAAACTAATGATATGCTCTAATAAATTGTTAAGTCGAGAGATGGGAGGAAAGGGTTAACAACATGTTTCCTGTTATTTTCAGGCTGGCTAAATTTTGTCTGAAGCGACTAGCAGCTGTAACTTCCTTAGGGGACGATTGATATGTAGCGTGGAGTGTTTGGCCAGAGGCAAATGTATTATTCGTGCGATCCCAACTGACTTGATGTATTAGCATATAATCATCTGAATAATAGATATATCAGCCACTTTGGCGATCTTTTTTTTATGAAATAAATTTATAGGGAATAATTTCAAGGTTATTCAAGTAGTAATCATTTATCGAAATAACGTTGAAATTATAATTTGTAAATTTTAAAGTAGAATCATCATAATAATTTTAGTATAATTAATTAATGCAATACATGACCTCTCTCAGACTTTAATTTTGAAAAATAAAAATTCCTATTTGTGTAATGATTATTTGTAAAAAACATTCTGTAGTACTTATTCAACATTGAAATGAAGTGAGGTAACTCAGCATGTAGCAATGTACACAAAATGATGTAATATTAGAAAGTTTTTACTTTGAAAAAAAAATATAGTATATAGTGAAGTATACTACATAAGAAATGCTTATTTTTGTGAGAATATAAGAGTAAAACATGCTTTATTAAACTATGATTACTAACATTAGAAGAATCCATAAATAATTGAAAGGAAATTAAGCGATATATACAAACAAAACTCAATAAATCGAATTAAGAGCTTGATTGTATTAGATTATAAGAAAAAAATAATAATAATATAAATTGTTTATAAGATGTTAAGAGGGGAAGAAAATTTATACAGTGATAAAAAACATCTAAAGAGGTACAATACTGTATTTGACAACATATCAACTGACAACTAAATGCAATTCTGTTACATAGTAACAAATTAGGTATACTATATATTGTTCTGGAATTTGGTTTAATTACTTGGTTTGAACATGTAAATACAGTTCATAGGTATTTTGAGAGTAATTTATTTTTATTATATAACATATATTACTAATTACCAATCCGATTTTGTAACTATTACTGAAAGGAATTAAATTGAACATTACATTAAACTTTTAAAGTGATAACAAAAGCCGAAAGTGTATAACATGGCTTCAGCTTTTATTGTATACTTTAACAATGATGTGGTATTTGAAGATAAAATTTAAATTGTTACAATGATCATAATGTTATTGAATTGATACATATATTTCGATGGTATTAGAGTTGTTTGATTAAGAAACTAAAACAGTAGTGATGTCATCGTTGGACTAATAAGATTTTAACTCTTAAAAAGGCAATAGATGTAAACGATATGATTTCATTATATTGTAGTACATATATATTGAATTGATAATGAATGCAGAATAGTTACATCTATGTATTCAAACATTCCATTTTCAAATTTGTATCATAACTAATGCCAATGTATGAATTGTAAATTAGCCAATTTCTGAAATTATATATTTAATATTAAAGTTTAAATAAATTAATAAAATCAAAAATACAAAAATAAGAATATTGTGTAATATAAAAATAAAAAGTAATTTATTAACTATGATATTTTAAATTAATAACGAACTCTATTTGGAAAGAATAGTCTATTTCCGAACGTGTCGACCATTTATAAAGGAAATTTTTTTTAAATTTTAGTGAAGTGTTTTGATCCTATCAGTCGGCCTGCACCATACCGTACAGTAGACATATCAACATGTCAAACACGCAGTCCACGGGTCGCATGCGATACCCAGCACTCTTCAGTGCGACCTACTCGCATAAACATTTTTTTAATAATAATATATTTTATTTTATTTCTGTCGTAATTCATAAACAAGATAATGCAATAAAACATTGTTAATTCGAATAATAAATTAAATAAACTTAATTTTATTCATTTTACTTTATTTTATAGAATGTTTTATAAGAGAATGAAACATTCAAATTTTATTCTCCTATAAAACGGAACTATTATTATAAAAAGTGTAAACACTTGGAAATGCAACTGATTTGAATGTTTAGATGCCAGCCTCTCAATACTGTTTTGTCCTTTAATGCGGTTCTTTCAATATTGTATTGCCTTAAGTGGCCCTCTATAAGGACTGAATTTGACATCTCTGCTGTATAGTAATCCAAAGAAAACAAAAGCAAGAATATTACGTAACATATAAAACGGAAAAAATAAATTCTGTAATTAGATTTATTGTTTTTTAATTGGTAGGGTTTAACAGTATGTTTTTAATAACAATGCGAAATGTTGAGACTACAGTATATACATTTCTATTTATTAAAATAAGGATAGCGTTTATTATATAATTTTATATTCATATTTAGAGTTTACTTCCTATCAAATCAGTGCCAATAAAAATATCTTTAAACATTCGGGTTATCCAAACGGCTGCATAAAATCTTTATTTCTATTTAGAAAATCCAAGATTGAATTCAAAAATATTTTCTATGATTTCAAACTTTTTTCCTATTCATCATTTCTGTTCGACACAATAACAATATCCTAATTGAATATAAAAACAGGGTGGTGTTCTGGATGCGGAAATGCTCTGGCGAAAATGTCTTCCGTAGATAAATAAAATTTATGTAAATTGATTTCAACCAAAGGCTTTATTAATGTAAATCAAAATCAACAAAAACTAATGTGCATAGAAAATAATATTCCATCTTGTAATTAGTAGTGTAACATGGACAAGACATGACAATTACAGAAGAGAGGGTTCCTTCGACTTTTCAATACATTCATATATATATTACGAGAATAATGATAAATAAAATAAGTAGTAATGTTTTTGAATAATTTGGACAATAAATTTATTTTGCATTGTAAGGATAGCTACTTTCGATTAAGCTATCCTCGGAGATACAAAGTCGAGTTATTGGAAATGTTGATTTTTCAAATATGTTTTTTTATAATTATGTAATATTGTTTGAGTTTTATATTATGCATTTATATAAACATATTGAGACTATACTTCATATAGACTTCAGTGTAGATTATAGTGTAAAAATATATTTCATATAGTATATACTCAAAAACATTCAGTTAATTATAAAAAGTATACTTTAAATTCTTTGAATAGTCTATATTCTGTTAATGATAAAATTTAAAATATAAATTATTGTTTGTTTAATTATATAATACTTTGGCATAATTAGATCTTTATACATTATCATTATTATTATCCTTACAGATTTTGAATTGAAAATGATAAAATTTAAAATATAAATTATTGTTTGTTTAATTAAATAAAAATTATATAATACGTTGGCATAATTAGATCTTTATACATTATCATTATTATTATCCTTACAGATTTTGAATTGATTGGAAGAACAAAAACTAAAATTTTTAGCATCATAAACATATATTTCTACTATAGTTAATCAATTTATTAAATATTGAAGTTTTTTGATATTGCAATTAGATTATAAAAAATTTTGTATTTTTTTCCATTTATCAACAAATTATATGAAATACTATACAACACTGTACTGTATTTACAAATCTTTTACTTCATTTTTATAAACGATTACTATTTAAATAAATATTTTAAATTTCATTCTATATGTTAATTATATAGAATGAAATTTAAAATATTAATACAATATTTGGAATTGGAAATTTTCATAAAATTAGAAAAAAAATTAATTTTTTAGAATGCAGGCTTAATTACAGAATTTTTCATATTAATTTTAAATATTTAATTAAAAACGTATAAATAAAACAATATTTTCTTACATTCGCTGTTTTTGTTGTTGTATAGGGAAATGGTGAGAAAAAAATTAAAAAAAGCTATAAACTAGCTTTTCATAGAAATAAATATTAATAAAGCAGAGATGCATATTTTAATTAGGAACAAACTTAAAATTTTTTTTCAGGTTATATTATTATTATTGCATACACAACATATATGTATATTTAAACTAGCTTTTCATAGAAATAAATATTAATAAAGCAGAGATGCATATTTTAATTAGGTCTATACAAGATAAACTTCAAAAATTATAATTGTTTCCGAATTATTGTACTTTTCAGTTCTGATTTGAGCAACATTTCCTTCCTGATAAATGATATATGATTGTGTATTTGAAAATGTTTTCGTTTTCTTGTGTAGAAAATGTTTGCGATATAATTATTCTTCATCGATATATTTTTATTTTTTCTTTTTGTTATAATTTTTTATAACAAAAGGAATAAATTTTATTAACTAAGACTAAGAATGTTAAAGTTAAAAGAAAATTTTGTGTAATATTTTACGATAAAATCTTTAAAGTAAATAATAATTGTACATTTTGTGAATTTAGTAACTAAACGCCATATTATTATTATTCATCTAAATCCTGTTTTAATATATGAGTCTGTCAGAACATTATCAGCAGCTAATTAAATCAGAATTAAAAAATTTGCGAAGTCGTAAATACCGTATGTTATAAGTACAGGTAATGAATTTTAATATGAAAAGAAGGAAATGATGAAGCTTAAATATTTTGGCTTAATAATTATTTTAAAAACAAATACAATTATTAATTGTATTTTGTTATTTTATAATGTCGTCTTTAATTAAAATGGTATGCGCTTTCAGAAAATATTTCCACTAGAAGTATTCTTTTATCATGAAGTTTATATAAAATGTAATAAAAGAAGAACAAAATATATTTTGCTTTATCAAAAATTCATCTCCCGTCTTGCTTGTCATCGTCTGCATGGAAGCACATGCAGTGTTTGGAGTGTCTGGAAATCTTTAAATGTAGATGGTGTCACAACAGTCACTCGCGGCCGTGAGTTGTTATGCTGCTTCTAAATTGCTTTCTGGTATTATCAAGACATTGAAAAGAAAAAGTAGATAGTTGAAGATATTTCTGATTTATTGCGTTATTAATAATGGAAAAATATTTTTTTTGTAGATATAAAAATCGTAGAACGAAGAAATTATTTTTATAAAATTTTCGAAGTTTCAGAAGAATGTAATTTGCAGCCTTTTTAAATAGCTACACACGAAAATTAACATGCTAATTATATGAAAAAATTAATTAATATATTAAATAAAGTAATATAATGGTTATGAATATATAATTTTAACTATAGAAGAAGATATAAAAAATGACGAAACAATGGGAAGATGAAGACATAAGAAATATCAGCAACTGAAAGAATAAATATTTTATAATTTCTTGGGTTCAGGTGCAAAAATTTCAATGATTGAATATTTAATTAAAATGATATAAGGTTATAATATTACTTTATATTTTCTATCCATTCAGGGGAGGATCTATAAACATCAAGAATAAACTCTCAAAGATTATCGATCGCCCCCATTGCCTTCCTTTAGATCTTGATTGCATTCATTCTATGTAGTAAAAGAACCTGTACCCATTTTCAATCTTTAATTTTAAATTAATAGATTTTTAAATTTTTAAAAAATTTAATCCAGCAGAAAAGCTTGATTCTTTAAAAATATATTAAGAGGAACAAATGAATTTTCGATTCCGTTTGGCAACTTTTATGATCTGATATATTTTACACACGATTAATTAATTTAAACATATATAATATTAATATTGTTTATTTTTCTAATGCTTGTTGTTATAAAGTTTATCTGGAAGATTGAATTAAAAGTAGACCCTATATGTTTGCAAGACAATTCATAAAATCGTTTCGTTATACGAATGGAGATAACATTCAGTCCAAAGCAGTTTCATTTCAGTATTTACGTTTGATGATAAACAAGATTACAGAAATAACACTTGATATTTTCTTTCTATAAATATGAAAAGATCAACTTTAGAAATTAATTATTCACTATCAGAGATAAGGCAACTTTCCCAGATAAATAAATTAATATTGAATGAATTCAATCTGGTAACTAGATGAGAATAGTTCGACTTTAAGAATGCTTTTAGTTTTGTCAGAAATGACAAGAAAATAATACCAAAAGTTGTGCAGTTTGCTTCGTTTTTGTTAGATTTAAATAATTTTTATGCATATAAACTAATCTATCGCATAATTACGTAATAATTGATTTATGGTAACAACATAAGTAATAAGAGTTTCTATTCTTTACGAGAAATGCCAACATTTTCTACAATCTACAGGTTACTCAAGGCAACAAAAATTATTAAATTTTAAATCGTAATAATACTTGAATGTAGATAACTCTGGATGCATACGCCAGAGTTATCTGCATTCAGCGTATGTAAACTTCAAAATCTTGAAATTTGTATGATAATGCTGAACATGTTTAACTGATAGAGATTATAAATTTGTCGAAGTTTCTTTATGAAAGTCTAAATGTTTTAACAAAACCATTACTCTCTTGAAAATCGAGGAAAAACAATAAAATATTGAAGAGTAGCTCAATTTTTATTCGGAAATATCGATCGGGACTGCAAAAATATTATAAAAATAAGTGTAATTCGATATAAAAATAAAAAATAAACAATTAATAAAATGAAAATAATATATATTTTATCTCATTCATGTATTAATAAGATAATTATTCTTTTAGACAGTATTTCTCACTGAATAATATTATAACTGATTTTTTTACATATTTATTATTTGAATTTTTATTTCAATATTGTGAAAATTTCGCTGGAATATGGTTCAAAAATCATCAAAAATTTTAAAAATAATATAAAGATCAGATATATTTACCTTGGAGACGATCTGCACAGCATATTGTTCTCTCACTGATTTATTTGCTTTCTATACACGTCAAAACTTTAAAAAAAAAATGCTTTTTTTTTGCAAGTTCAGTCAATAATCAAAAAGTCTTTTTACTTAAAATTTGTTTTATTTTTCTTTTAAAAAGGCTAATATCTCTCTGGTTGTTGTTATAACTTTATTTTTTATTAAATTCCTGTAGAAAATATAGCCAATATTTCTTTATATCGTATACGTAATTTGCTTCTATCTTCTTGAATATTCAATATAGATCAAGTCACTAGCTTTCGGATATGAGTAAACCTCTATTTACTGTATTGGATGTTCATCTCCTAATACACGTTCTATCGATTTCAGAAATTCCGACTAATCAGTGATCACAAGCTTCTGAATTCCGATATAATTTAACTTCATATCTACATCAGTGGATTAAACAGATTGTTAGAATTTTATTATAATTATTTTTTAGTTTAATTTGGTCAACATCTACTACATTCTACACATAACCGAAATTATTTAACTAATTAATAACTTATACATATTTTTAAAGTGAAGATATTATAAAAATTAAGAGATTAAAAAGTAAAAAAAAAGTATAATATTTTTCTCAGAATTTATGTTGAATTAGTTATTAATAATTATAAGTATATAAAAATGCAGCAAATAAATGTATTTTTTAATAATTTAGAATATATAAATCATCTTTTTTCTTTTCTTGAATGATGCAAATTTGTTTTTGAATGAGTACATCATCATTAATTTAATTTTTTTTCATTAGAGATATTTTCGGTATAACATTGTAATTTCTGAATAAAGTTTATCTCATTAACTTAATTTTTAAAAATATATTTCTGGTTGATTTGGAGGGATAAAAGGATGTTTTGGTTAGAGATAAATATTTTATTATTTTTTCCCTCATTTTTTATTTGTTCTCTAATTATATTAACATATAACAATATGGATGAACTACAATTCTGTCAATTAATCCATTTGTAAACATAATAATTTTTTCTTTAATTCTATAACTGAACTAAATAACTAATGAACTTGAACTAACTATAACTTGATGCAAACTTGAACTGATAGAAGAACTTATTTAACATCAATTTTCATAATTTTTTCTTATTATTGTATACACATCTGTACTGTTATTTATACACTTCTTCAGCTTTCTGTATAAACTTTTATGAATAAATTACATAATATTTAATTCATTCTCTTGATATTTATAATTTTTATTGAGATTTTTACACACTTAAAATCATATTTTATCGTGTAAAAAATGTGAAACGAGATCTTTTTTTGGCATAAGATGTATATTACAACATTTTTTAACGATTCTAACGTTTCCATCTTATAAAATATTCCCCAGAATTTAAAGATATGAGGAACAGTTATTTAATAAAAAAAAAGATAATTCAAATTAAAGTATGCCATAACACACTTAAAATCATATTTTATCGTATAAAAAATGTGAAACGAGATCTTTTTTGGCATAAGATGTATATTTTTAACGATTCTAACGTTTCCATCTTAAAAAATATTCCCCAGAATTCAAAGATATGAGGAACAGTTATTTAATAAAAAAAAAGATAATTCAAATTAAAGTATGCCAAATATGAATTTGTAACTAAAACTGTATTTTAAATTTTATTATGTGTAATTTTACTTAAACTAGTCTCATTATTATGATATCAGTTTCTGTTCTGTTAGTATGCACAACTACACCACTTAACTTGATGATACATTCGAATCTATAGATGCACTTATCTTGGGATTAAATAATTTAAAAAAAAATCATCCTAAGATTTTATGCTTATAATAGGCGAATAAATCGCTTTAAAATGAAAGAATGAATCGTGCACAACATCTAATGCATCATGAATAATCTATTTTTATAGATATAGCAAATTAAAAAGGTATAAAAGATAAACAAAATTGACGATAAAAAAGTAAGTTAAAATAATAAGTATCCATTTATTAATATTTAATTCGAATCGTAAATGGTAAACATAGCTTTCGGATAGGAAGATTATATCAAAAATAACGTTTGATTCAGTTGACCATTAAAGTAGATAAAACACTTATTAAACTTAAACAGTGAACATTTTTGTTATATTACACATTCTATTATTATATTTATGAATTGATATAAAATTCAGAAAATATATGTAAAAAAAATCATATGTTTCGTCATTCTATGATACACCACAAGATGCTGATCTTCAAATTTATGCGTAAAGAAGAGCAGTTTAGTGGATGTTCAAATGATCTTAAGATGTTGATCTTTACAGGAAAATATGAATTTGATGATCAGCATCTTGTAATGTATCTTAGAATGATAAAAAACTGATGTTTTATACGTAATTTATACGTAATGATCATCATCTTTGTGTGATTTTAAGATGCTGTTCTTCACTTAAATTTGAAAATCAGCATCTTGGTATATCTTAAAAATGATAAAACTAATTTTTTTTATATATCAATCTCATATATCAGGTAATAGAATGATGATAATTATAATTCTTAGTATGATAAAACATTGATTTTTATACGTAATTTATACATAAAGATCAGCATCTTTGTATATGTTAAAATGATCTTAAGATGCTGTTCTTCACATAAATTTGAAGATCGGTAACATAGTTTATCTTAAAATGATAAAAACTGATCATTTTTACATATCAGTCTCATATATCAGGTATCAATTTTTTACAATAAAATGAGATATTTTTATGCATTTTATGTATACGTAACATATTAAAAAATATAAAAATAATCTGAAAATCATAATTAATAAGCACATAATTGTATGAATAAAATTATTTATTTATTTATTATAATCATTAAATACAAAAAATATTTTTATATGCATTAGAAATAGTAAATATTATATGCATCCTATATATTTTATTGTATAATATTTCTTTTACATTATATAACTCATACTGATATATGGACAGTATTAAAATTCAGTGATTAATTAGTGTTTATCTGATCTAATTAATTAATTATCTGTAAGATTAAGTTATCAGGAAGTAAAATAATTAGCTGTTTATTAAGGAAATAATACTTCGATCATAGATAAGGAATATGAGCAACAAATTTTATGTTCTTGACGTGAACAACAATTAAAATTAATGTAGAAGTTTCTCTGCTAAACTTATGATTGCCACACTTCACAAGAGAGCAATATATATTATATATATAAAAAATTGAAGCCATAATTCTAGATAATAAGAACAAATATTTATCATTTTAAAACCGTTCTTCACGGTTTAGTTAAAAAAATTATTCATCCGAAACAAATAAATCGATTATTTTTCAAATTAATTATTTTTTTATTAGAAAATTGCAATCGTATATTAAATATGCAATTTCTAATTCTCATAAAAGTGGAATTAAGATTAAAAAAAATAAGGAAAATAAATAACGAAGAGGAAAACAGATAAAAAAAAAAAAGGCAAATTGCCCAGATACTTGTGATCATTTCACCGAAAATAAATTAAAAATTTAATCTATAATGTAAAAAGATATAAAATTTAATTTCCACTTGAATAGTTTTGTTTATTGCTATAAGGTATGTTTAATATGTTATAAACCGTTCTAAAATTAAATCAATAAAATCGAATTCGCTGTTTTGCAGATTTCGAGATAAATGTCATTAAAATTTTAATATTTTGTATTTAGAAACAAATTTTTATAAATTTATTCAGATGAATATAATAAATAAATAGAATTTAAATAGATAATTTTTGTCAATAGTCAAGAATGCATCTTCAAACTGTCGACAGAACTATGCTAGTGTTTTTCTTAAATGCATGATATATAATGCAGCAATCCACTACATATTATATATTTAAGAAGGCATTTTATAAAGTTTTTCAAACAAATAATGCAATAACCAGTTTTAGAAAGAATTAACACCGCTTTCTAATATATTTCTGCTCTTTTGAATAATTAAAGATGCGGGATTAAAATATATGTCAGCAAAGTCAACTTCAGTGGCACGATCTCTTCACTGAATTTCAAGTTTTCAAATAGATGAGAAGACGGAGAAAAACCTCTGAAGAGGTAGATTTTTTAAAGCTACAATTATGTACTGACATCGAAATCATATTCGAGTGTTTAACCAAATTGATTATTCCCCTCTTTGATTGCATAAAACTGCATATGTGAGCAATCAAAGACTTGAATATAATCATGATCCATTCTGCTAATTTTTTGTAGCTAGATTATAATGAAACAATTAAAACATACAGGTTAGAGGACATTTTTAATGGCAGAACATTATACTAATTTTTTATTTTTTTTTAATTTATTAATCAATTCAAATGTTATTATTGGAGAAACACAGACAGACAACAGCATGGCGATCTTATAAATATCGCTTTCTTTCGGCAAGAAAGTTAAAAATTGATGACATTATCATTCTAAAAATAAGATAATTGAATTCAGCTGATTGCTGAATTTATTGATATTACATAAATGCAAAGAAAAATTTATAAAATATCATTACTGAAACAGTTTCCGTCTTTACAAAGACGGAAAGCTAAGTTTAAAGCCAGTTTAAATATAAACATGCTTGTAGACATACCGCTATTAACTGTTACCCGTGTTTGTACAATTTCGTCTCGAATATATTGTAAATATCATAAATAAATCGATCCAAATATCATTACAAAACTGCTTACGTCAGTAATCAAATATTTGCATAGAGTTCATTATCAAAGATCCGAATGCTGTTATCATAATAAACATCTTATTCTAGTATGTAGTATTGAATTCTCTAATTATAATAATAATAAAGTTAGCGAATTGCTGATATCAAAGTGTAAACAGTAAATAATTACTGTTATCAAACTGAAAAATAAATTTAATGACAAAATTAATCTATAAAGTGTTGATTTTTATAAACTGTAGTTAACAGAACTACTTGAACTGTGTTTGTTTACATTAAAGAACATTTTAACATTTATAAAGATAATTATCTTAGTCATAACAATCATAATCATTACAGGGCATTTTAAAGAGGCTTTTACAGTTTAATTAAATTCTCGAAAATTAAAGAAAACAAAAAATATATATATAATTTTGTACGCTATTCTGTTGATATCCTCACTTAGAAATGGATTCTGTGTTAAGATATTAAACTAAAAAAAAAAGCGTTTAAGTTACGTAAACCGAGTTTTCTCATGTAACTTTTCTTCTTTTATTGCTATGTTATGGTATATTAACCATTTTATTACTAGCCAGCCTCATCCGGTTGATAACACAAAATTAAACTACACTACTTAGCTTGAACGTTATTAGATACTAAGTGTGGTTTCTAGTGCGCATTATAGATTATTAGCAAAGTTATTAAAAATGATATTGCTAATATTTTTTTCTACAGAATAAATATAAAATATTGAATTAATAACAAATCTCAAGTATCGGTTATGATCTTTATGTCTAAAGAATGTTAAGCAGTTAGAATTTTCAAGTTCTTTTTTTTAAGCATATTACTTTCTAAGGTTTTATTCGATTTGTTGCTATTCGATTACTCGATATTTTGTTATATTCGATAGAAATGAAAAATATCAGTCATAATAGAAACTGAAAACACTTGATTAGTATTTATGGACATGTCACCATAATCTTATATTATCGAAAAAAAATTTGTATATAGATGAAAAGTGACGTCAAATATAATTCTACTGCAAAATATCTTATACAGTTTTTATTATATAAAGGTCGTCAGTACATTATACGATTCTATATCAGTTACTATGACAACAGTTTGTCATCACTTCATATAGAACAGGGCTAAAATGAATGCGGACCAACATAAAATCGTAAATTTCCTTAAAACATTTGAGATTTTTATGTAGGCCTACTTATTATTTTTATTTTTTGAAATTCTCCGTAAAATAATCAAATATTCCACTAATAAAGTATAATAATTCAGATACATTACTATATTCTATATGCACATTATTTAAAATAATATTTGAGCATAAAAAATGTTTTGAATTACTAATAAAGTAGAATCACTTAATTGGGAACGTGATATCATTGATTTGATATCATTAGTCTGTTTATTTAAATAATTGAATTTAACATGATTCTTGCTTGTTTTTTGCCGTTTTATTTTTGTGCGGTTGAAGGAGATTTTAATAAAGCCAGTTCTGAAAACTTGGCAGTTGATTTTCTAATAATTATTAATAGTATTTCTCAATCTATGTTAAGGAAGGAACTCTTTTAAGTTAATTTTTTCATATTCCGAGAATTTCTTACCTATGAGACAACGTTTATAGATCGGAAAAAGTTGATAGTAGAAAGCGTAATTCAGTTATCAATAAAATTTACCGTATTACTTCGAATTTAAGCCGCACTTTTTATTTAAATTTTTAAGACGTAAAATCTGGGTGCGGTTTAAATTCAAAGCGAATATTTTAACATCTTATTTCTCCCGATCTCCCAAAAACGATCGGGTTTTGCTTTACGCTCTACGCATGAACATAGTATTACGATCGTTGGAAACAGTTTATTCTGTGGTCCCCCGTCCGTTGTTTTCTGGTTTAATCCGGATGCGGTTTGATAGTAGCTGTGCAGAATCGCGTCGTATCTCGCCAAATTTTAATTATAAGAAAAATCACGAATTGTTATAATGCTGTTTATAACTGCTGATAGAAACAAATAACCACTTTTTACTATTTTAAACAAAAACTGCACCAAGGAAAATTTTCCTAAGTGTCTTATAATTCGACTACAAAAGAATGCATGGATGACAATAGAATTGATGAAAGATTGATTAGAACATGTTTGGGAGAAGAGACCAAACATGTTCTAATCAATCTCAATAAATTAGGTAGCTTATTATGTATATTAGTACCTATTTAAGTAAATAAAAATTTATTTTTCAATACTTATATGTAATATTTTTTTTCCAATTTTAAAATCCTACTGCGGCTTAAATTCGAAGTAATACGGTATTTATAAAGAAACAATGTTATATAAGTTTCTATTTATTTATTTTAGTGCAGGTCAAATAAATATAATATAGTGGATTCGCGTTTTTACGAACTCATTAGTTGGTTCCAGAAAGTCCCTAATGTTAATTAATGTTATTCTCATTTACGAACTTTTTTTTGAACTTTTTCCGTATGAGTTCGTAAAATCGAGAGTCCACTGTATATGCTGTCTGTAAGTTTCTATTTGTTTATTTATTTAAGTGCAGGTCAAATAAATATAATTTAGTGGATTCGCGTTTTTACGAACTCTTTAGTTGGTTCCAGAAAGTCCCTAATGTTAATTAATGTTATTCCCATTTACGAACTTTTTTTGAACTTTTTCCGTATGAGTTCGTAAAATCGAGAGTCCACTGTATATGCTGTCAGTTTACGTCAAGGATGGGTGAACTATGGCCCGCTGACCACATGCGGTCCGCCACGACGATTTGTGCGGCCCGCGATCAATGCATAAGTGTAAAATTTTTTTTAAATTTTACTACAAAAATATTAAATTACATAAACAAGCAACATAATTGTGTAGTGGGCCACATGCGGTCCGCCACGACGATTTGTGCGGCCCGCGATCCATGCATAAGTGTAAAATTTTTTTAAATTTTACTACAAAAATATTAAATTACATAAACAAGCAACATAATTGTGTAGATGAGTTTTTTTTTAACGAGCAAACTTGACTGCTGCTAATGCACATATCATCAGTTAATATTAAATAGAAATATAGCGATATTTGATGTTTCTGAACTGCAATTTGTGCATTCTGATAGTTCTAACTATTCAAAATTACATGATGATTATTTTGCAATTGATTTCGTACCTCAGATTTGCGCTTTCGACGATCCTGTGCGCTGATCGTCTTTCTACTACATCAGTTGCATCAAAACACAGATTAGTTGTGATCAAAAATTTCCTTGTGCGCTTTAATTCTGATTTTTTATCATTTAAACTTTGTTAAATATTTATCTTGAGATTCGTATACACTTATACAAAATGCTAGAATTATAGTATTGAAACATTGTGATGTAATCGTGCTCATCACATCCAGTAACATTTCCGTACAATACGATTTTATTGAAGTGCTTGTTCGGTAGAAAATATCAAAAATTATTAAAATATTTTGTCATATACGAATCTCAAGATAAATATTTAACAAAGTTTAAATGATAAAAAATCAGAATTAAAGCACACAACGAAATTTTTGATCACAACTAATCTGTGTTTTGATGCAACTGATGGTAGTAGAAAGACGATCAGCGCACAGGACCGTCGAAAGCGCAAATCTGAGGTACGAAATCAATTGCAAAATAATCATCATGTAATTTTGAATGGAAGATTAACTTATACACAGATTTCACATTTTGCTGATTTTTGTGAATATCCAGATATTATGAACAATACTATCAATTGCTTTAAGGGTTCCTTTTATTGCAATGATTTCAGCATGGAAGTTAGAAATAAAATTTGGGTTTCTAATTTTTATAGTTTTAATATGACTAGAGAAAATTATAACTATTTCACTTCCAGACGAACCACCTTGCTTACTGCCATTTGTAAAAATTTTTGTGTCATTTACTGGAACAGTATTTATAATTTGTAATGAAAACTTTCTCAGCAGGTATTGTTTGTATCAGATTTTTGTGAACCATTTGGGATACTATTAAATTAAGCTGAAGTTAGTGATTTTATTGGACTTTAAGGTTCTATCAAATAGGTTTTAGGGAAATCAATCATATTGACCATATTATATAAAAATCTATGCTATGAAATGAAAATTTTTAAGCAATGTGCATCCAGATTTTTTGGACACCTTGTATATATCAACAACAATTTTATGCTAATATGATATCAAAACATTTTACAATAACAACATTATATCAGAATGATGAAGATTCCAAAAAATATAACATGACAGTTTGCATACTATGAAATTTTAGAATTCTTTAGGCAGTGTTATATGAAACTAATTATATGCAGAAAGTATATATACGGTATATTTTGACATACAAATAAAAAGTTTGTCATATTTAGTTGATGGTTATAAAATAAATATCACAATACTATTTGATTTTAATCTTGTAATAATATTTTTCACAAAACAAATTTATATGAGAATTACTATTACATATGAATGAATTGTTCCTTTTCAATAAGTATAGGATGAAGCCAAACAACAGTATGCAGATTTAATTAATGAAGTATTGAATACAGAACAGCCTGTAAAAATGGCAAATAATAAATCAAATGAGAATGAACAAAAAGATATTATTATTACCAAAGATGATAATATAACAAAAATTACATTAAATCGACCAAAAAAAAAGAATGCACTTACAGTTCAGGTAAGAATATTATAATTTATAAATTATTATTATTACTATTATTATTAAAACTATAAATAAATACAATGCAAGTTTATACTGATCCAAACTTTTTAATAAAAGCATAAGTGCTTTTGTACCCATCTTAAAAACATATCATAGTTTTCATTTAGACATTTTAGAGTCTGTAAGTTCAGATAGGTTAAAGATATTTAAAGGTAATTTTTGTAGATGTTAAGACAGTTGTCCCTATTAATGAACAATGTTGAAGATAATGTGGTAGAAATCTTTTGCCTGTTGTATACAAAAATCCACTATAGCTTACTTCACATCATAATCTGACAGGAACCTATGTTCTTTCAGTGTCTTTTTCAGCAGAATAAAAAAGTAAAAATCACAAAGAAGAGAGATCTGGACTGTAAGCAAAGTTTCTCATTTAAGGGATTGCAATCTATCCTTTATGATATTGGCAATATAATGGTGTTGTCAATGTCATAAAGGAAAAATTGACAATTGCCCATGTTGTATTATTGTGACAATGTCCACATGTTGCCATTTTGCAACATGGAACAATGCAATATTGTTGAATTAAGATTATGCTTTTATTAAGATTGTTGGAGCATTTATTCTTTATGATAAGACAAAAGTGCTCAAATGTTTCAAAATACCATGCTGCATTGAAATTTGGCTCTTTGAACTCTACCAGCAATAGGCCTGTGATTAAAGAACAATGCCTTCATCATTTTACCAACAGATGCTTGCCCCATGAATTTCTTTGGATGAGAAGAGAACAGATGTTGCCATTACATTGTCACAGACTTTAATTCTAGTTGGAAGTGGAAAGCTCTAGGTTTTATTACCAGCTACACTGGACTCCAAGAAATCATTTACCTTCTACATTGAAATGCAGCAAATATTACAGAGGAACTGCAATAAAGTGGGCTTTCTGATCACTGTGACAGAACACTTTGTTGTATCCTAGGCCCCTTATGATGTTTTGAAGACTTTCGTAACTCATGTTTAAGTCACTGGTCATTTGATGAATGATTGTACACTAATCATTGAGAATAGCAGCTTTCACATTCTCAATGTTATCTGGCATGTGTACTGTGGATGGATGACCAGACCGCTGCAAATCATGTGTTGTACCTTGATTTCTGTGAAATTTTTGACACTATTCCACAACAGTGCATACATCACCATATATGCCACCATTCTGCAATGAATTTCTGCAGGTTTTTTTTTCTTCAACAGACAAAAACAGAATAACAGCAAGCTGAATTGATTTGGACATGTTCAGTAACAATGATACCATCAATATGTGTTCTATACATTCAAAGCACTCTTCTAAAATTCCATTGTTATCCTCATAGATTAATGACTTCCTTTATTTAGTCTCACTTTCATCAATATTTTGTCATATGTTGTCTTGCAGTGACCTCAAACACTTTGACCATGTCATATAAATTTAATAATTTATGTTTAAAAATTATTTGATTTTATAATGAAGTGTCTAAATTTTTTATTTTTCTTCATTTTTAATAAATGCATAGTGGTATCATGACATTTCAATGATGACATCATAACATCATATGCTGGTTAAATCAATATTAAAATTGGATATAAAAAGATTATGAATAAATTTCTGACTGCTATAATAAATAAATTATAATAAACTAAGCAGGATGCCCAACATCATGATGAAATAGATGGCATTTTTAAATTGTATTAGGCACCAAAAATTCTTCAGCAGTGCTTCAACATCATGATGATGAAATAGATGGCATTTTTAAATTGTATTAGGCACCAAAAATTCTTCAGCAGTGCTAACATCCTGACTAGTTATTTATAAATATACAGGTAATCCTTAATTTATGATGGCAATGTAAATCAGTAGTAAGTTCTATAATTGATCAATGAAATTCAATCGGTTTGAGTCCTACACCCAATGATCTGATATATGGAAAGCATACTTTTTGATCTGGTTTTTATAGTTTTGTGTTCTTATTAAGATAATGTATAGTATCCTAGTAAAATTTAGCTGCAAAACATTTATAAATTTTTGGCATTTATGACTTTCACTCAAATCTTAACAACTGATCTTATCTTAACAATCCTGTAATAAGTTGAGGACTACCTATATTTGTAATAAGTAATCTATCAGTACTAAAATCTTAACATTAACAGAATCTTTGCTAGTGTTTGACAAAATTGAGATACAGTAGAGTCTCCCTAATCCGACACACATGGTTCTGGAGTTTGTCGAATTATTGGATATTTAATGAAAAAAATGGAATTATACAAATGAATACACTCAGTTTATTAAGACTCTCCTGTCACTGCTCTTGCTGTTCAAATCTTTCACAAACCCCTGAATTTTATCCCAATTTTTTTTAATGTCATAAATGGTAGCTCGTCTAATACCATAAAACGAAGTCAAATCACTAAGTTTTTCTCACAAATCAAGTTCTTTAATTATTTCAGCCTTTTCAACCACAGTCAATGTCTTGTTTTAGTTTTTTACTTTTTCCAATTTGTGACATTATATAAAGATAAATAATAAACACTGATACAGTAAAACCACTATTTTATAGTAAACAGTGTACTGAACTTAAAAATTAGTCTGACTGTAATGCCTGCACAATGAATGAATAGTGATTGAAAATTTGTTTGTCAGTTTCTCTCTCTCTTGCACATCGACAAGTTGTGACTTGAAAATTTCACTTGATCAATGCAACAGTTTGCAGAGTGTCTGACACTTCCAGCAGACAGGCTGGAAGTGTCAGACTACAGAAACTCAACAGTTAGCAAAGATTATAGTAATTTTTGCAACTGTCCAGATTTTGTCAGAATTTTTCTAATGTTCGTGATCAATGCAACAGTTTGCAGAGTGTTGGACTGCTGGAAGTGTCAGACTACAGAAACTCAACTGTAGTAGCAAAGATTATAGTAATTTTTGCAACTGTCCAGATTTTGTCAGAATTTTTCTAATGTTAAGTTTCTATTTTCATTACCTGATATATATTTCAAAAGTCCTGATATCAATATTAAAAAACCAGAAAGTAAAAATTATACTTCTTTAAAAATAATATAAAATTAAATAAATTATAAATAATTATCACTAAAAGAATGAATAAAAATGAAAATGCATGATTTTTTTTGTTTATACCATATTTATTACAGTATATGGCACACTATTATACCAATTTAAATTCTGTATATATTACCTCATATATTTAGCATTTATCAATGCAGCACTATAAAGAAATTAAAGTTCATGCATTTCTTTAATATTATTATATTAATTTTATTTCATGAATACTATATATACTAATACATATTATAATACTTATATGTATTATTCATGAAATAAAATTTGTATGCAACTTTTATTTTTTGCTCTTACAAAAAATAAACATAAAATAATAGATATCCTATTTTAAAATATGGTAACTCTGCCCAGAACTCTTCTATACTCCTTATTGTATCTAAAGTATTGAAGGTTTTTCAACAGTGCTTTACTATTAGATTAAATCACATTTCTGGTTGTTTTCAAAGTAAAAAAAAATACGAAATTTAATAAGGCTTGACTACATCTTGATCTATAGATTTTATTAGGCAGGGAAGTGGGTGTTTATGTGATTTGGTAACTTGCCACCTACTTATATCTTAAACACTTATTTATGAACAATGTAAGAGCATTATAATACAATATAAGGTTGAATATGTATCTTTAACAAATTGATAAGAAAATAAAACAGTCCAGCACTAGGCAGAAAAACTCTTTTGATTTTTTTTTTTCTATCCCTTTTAAAAATAAGTAAATATCTCTGCTATTTATGTTAATGATTTAAATAACTATTCTCATAAGTAATTATTATGATGCTTATGAAAATAGCTATTTAAAGGAATATATCTGATCACTAATAACTAATCTACATTAGCTTACTTCAAGTTAGAAGTAGCTGTTACACAGGAAATGGAGAAAATTCTTGGGATTGTTTATTTACATTTAATTCTGCTTATTAGAATGTTGGAAAGTATTATAGGATAGAACATGTTGGATTTTGTAACAAAACCACATTTTTCATTTCCATTCTGCCTTATAATTATTAATTGCAACTTTAGTATGTAAACTGATTTAGGTCAGTTGCTAATAGTCAAAAATATTCCTTTAATTGTAATAATAATTTTTCTGTCTAATGGCAAATTATAATCTTAAAAAATTAAGTGTGAAATAAACAATGTGAGGAATAATATAAGACTATATGACTGTACAGTGAAACTTTGATCAGTCATTCACAGATGTATTGCTTTCCTGGAAACATCGTTCATTTTCTAGAGTCCCTGAATAAATCCTATTTAAACTAAGGAAATTAAACCTACATCAATCATTTCTCAATTTATTGTTTTTCTGTATCTATTAGAAGTTTTTGTTTTAATCCTGAAAAACATTAATCCCAGACTGATCATTTTTAAGAAAAAACACATCATCCAGATGTTAGTAAAAATTTACTTTACCTCTAGCATTTAAGCATTTACTAATGTTGCCATTACATAATGTCTTTGTCATTAGTTACTTTTCATAGTCATCAACATTAGAGTGCTGGTTTTGAATCTGTAATCCCTACATCAGTCTACATTCTTGCCTATTCCAATTTGCAATATGACATGCCTTATCACAAGAGGTAAAGTAACTTTTATCAGACTTTGTACAGTTAGCTGTGCAAAGTTAAGCATGTCTTACCTGCCAGACAAGTTGGAGGGAAGGGGGTGATGATCCATCTTGAAAAAAATCATTGTGCTTGAGTTGCCAGTGATGCACCAAATCTTATAACTGCACTTGTGCAAACATTAACTTTAGTTTATTTCAAAATTTGTAAAACTTCAAAACTTTATAATGTCTTTAGGCCTTTGGCATTAACATGTTATGCAAGTATTGTGCCTATGGATGGCATGACTGTGAATGTTGTCACATCTGGTGACTTTTAATGCTTTTTTGTGACAAAATATTATAAAATTTAAAAAGTTGCTAAATCTCTATTTCAGCATTGTAAATATCCTTTAGTGAAAAAATAAAAAAATTACTATTATTCATAAAGGAATTTTGCTATTCTGGTACTTAGTGATTTTTCATAAACTGGATTTGGCAACATAGCCTGTACTTCACTCTTTTGGCTAGTTGAGTGCATATTACATAGTTCAACATGTGTCTTTGATCCATTAGTGCTTTTCAATATTGTTAGTGTTATGTTTTAATTAGTTTTTCATTTTATATCATTTTCCATATCCATAGCTTTTTCAGAAGTTCTGAGAAATTGAGGTTTCATTGTAATTAATTACAAATTTATACTAAAGCTGTCACTATGCATTACATAATAATTTATTTATAATTCTTGATTAATTTCTTTTAGCAAAAAAATTAAGAAATTATAAATATTAATTCCATCATTATCAAAACTCCACTAATAATTTTGCAATTAAAACAAAATCATTACAGAATAAAAAAAAGATACATTAAAAAATTGGTAAATATTGAAACTCTCTTGGTCAAAAATAATTTTGGATATATTGTTATTAAATAATACTTATATTTTTAATTTAAAATTATGTAAATTTTTGTTATGTAACTTTATATTTGTCTTCTATATGTTCTGTTTTTAATGATAATTAGAAGTATGCAATTGATAATATGTATCCGAAATGTTTGAAAAATCCTCCTTGAACTTCTTAATATCAGATTTTAATTTTATATTTCATAGCATTTTTATTTTTGTTTAAATTCAGATGTATGAAGATATTATTAAAACATTTTTGATAATATGTATTTAAAATGTGATTGATTCTTGTTGAATTTCTTAATATCAGATTTTAATTTTATTTCATAGCATTTTTATTTTTGTTTAAATTCAGATGTATGAAGATATTATTAAAACATTAAATGCTGCTGCTAATGATGATACTGTTATTACTGTCATAACAGGTATGATTTTTTTAATCTTATTTTACTTCACTTGAAATTATTATTTATAATAGTTTTGAATGAAATAAGGATTGAATTCTTGCTTGCTTGAACATGAGCATTCAATCTATTAGAACATTTATGCTTAATACAGACACTACATTGAATAACATGAACAGGGATTCAAAACTTATTTTTGTTTTTATTTAATTATATTAGTTTTTTATATAAATTTCTCATAAATTAAATTATTACATTACTTTAAAATTTTTAATATGGTAGATCCCTGATTTATGTTTAGTTAATTCACCTAAAAAAATTCCAAGTAAATTGGAAACCACAAATTCAACAATTCTAAATTCTATATACCTGAATGAGTACAAATGGAATCATCAAATGAAATTTACAAATCTACTTTAACTATAGATAAGAAAATTTAAGGGCATAAGTAATATTTTTGCAAAAATGTAAATTTTTTATTAAATTCTTATGAGTGTTTTATGTAAATTTAATAAAAATTAAAATTGCACATCTGTGTATTTCTGAAACCGCATAAGTCAAAACCTTGTATTTTTATAGTGAATACAGTTGGAGAATTTACTATATATTCATTATGAAGTTTCACAAATATAATAAATTAAAACTATAGTCTGTCTTAGGTTGAGTTGAGAGCTAACCTTTGTCTGTGTTGTTCCACTTTAAGCTTGCTAATGCTTGAATATGAACATTCAGTCTGTTAGAACATTTGTACTTAATGAAGACACCACATTGAAATATCAAAGTAACTTTTATCAGTAACTATAGAATACTAGCAATTCTAGACTCATAAATCTAGAATTGCTAGGATTCTAGACTTATTTTTATTTTTTTTTATTATATCAGTTTTTTTTTATATAAATTTCTCATATTATATTACTTTAAAATTTTTAATAAAGCAGATCCTTGACTTATGCAGTTAATTCACTTAAAAATTTCCTTGTAAATAAAAAACTGCATAAATCTAACAATGCTTAAATTCTATATACACAAATGATTACATTAGTAAATGGAATGGCCAAATGAAATTCATAAATCTATTTAACCATAGATAAAAAAATTTAGGGGAATAAATAACACTTTTGCAAAAATATAAATGGTTTATTAAATTTTTATTAGTGTTTTATATAAATTTAACAAAAATTAAAAGATATGTGCAGCTGTGCATCTCTGAAACCACGTAAGTTGAAATCATGTATTTTTGTAATGAATACAATTGGGGACTTACTGTATATTCATTACAAAGTTTCAAAAATAAAGTAACTAGAGTTTTAATTTATTATATTTTTTTATTTACTGTTGCTTAATTAATATACTATATTAAACAAGAAATTAAATTTAATATAATTAATTAAATAAAATAAAACTAAGTTACTTTTTCCTTTTTTTAGTTTCTAATAGTAGTATAAATTCTGAGGATGATTTATATTTAACTGAAAACATTAATTTAAATTAGCATAGAAATCAATATAAATTTATTTGCCATTTCACATTTATATAATTACAATAATTTTTATCTTTTTAGGTAATGGTGATTATTACTGTAGTGGAAATGATTTAACAAATTTTATGAAAGAATCTGGTGGGAATATAGAATCATTAGTTAAATCTTCTAAAGAGCTTATGCAGTATGAATGTTTAATTAATTTATTATATAAATTTTTAAATTCAAATATAATTTTAAAAGAAAAATATGAACAAAATATTTTTGTTACATAAAAATATATTTACAAAATTTAATTTTGATTTCAAATATATAATTATAATTGATAGAAATATATTTGCAAAATTGAATTTTGTTTTCAAATATATAATTATAATTGGTCTTCAGTTTTCTTTCATTTATCTTTCACACACTTTAGGTTTTCATACATTATATTAACATCTATAATTCACTTTTTGTACATTAACTAATGAACAAATATTTTAAGTTATTGCATCATAGTGGCATCTGATATTCAACCATTTTGGTTGAAGTGACTAATTGTGGTTAAGTTATATTTTTTTCAAATGTTATTTGTACACATCCTATTGCCTGAATCTTACTAGCCTGATTTTCATTTACTTGAATTTTATTTCCTCATTTCTCATTTGTTTGATTCCCAGTTGTTTGAATGAACTTATATTCAAAAGAGTGTTTGAGCAGATAAGTTGTAATCAGGCATACTTTTTCTAATCTCTTTTATTGAATTTTGATTTAATTATACAATCTCACTAATATATTGTATTAAATTAATGTTTTCAATTAAACTTATAAATTCAATTTAATAAAATGTATCTCATTAAAACTAAATTAATACAGCACTAATAAGCAGAAAACAACATAAAAATAATTTATTATGTGAAGTACTTTTGGAAAAAATTCCATTTTCAGCACAATACATCATATATTATAGAAAGGAATTATGTATCGAACATTTTAAGAACTTATATGATATTCTTAGAACAAATTCAATACTATGAAATTCATGAAATCCGTCCTGAATAAAGTAAAGAGAGATATAGATAAAACAAGTAATGATAGAAACCCAAGAGCTCAATTGATAGACGATCAGAATTGGCCTATTACTGACCAGTATATACAAGTTCCCTTTCATATGTCTAGGTATAAAACAATAAAAGATGTTATTAAGAAAAGAAATAAAAGAATTGCTACAATCAGAGCACCTCTGTTTTTGACCTAATTAGAAATGAAAAAGATAAACGGAGCCACGAAGAGAAAGCTGGGGTGTACAGGATACCTGTTATAAATAGAGACGAAGGTAAAGAAGAATTATATATAGGTGTAACAAAGAAGTTTGAGTGAGAGATTGAAGGATCACTGAAAAGATATTAAACAAGGCAACACCGCAACCGCTTTGGCAAGAAGAGCTTATGAAAATGATGTAAATATTAAATGGGATGAAGCTAGAGTACTTAGAAGTGTTAGCAATTATGAAGGTAAATATTTAGCAGAAGCACTTGAAATACTATTAAGAGAAAAATGTGAAGATCTTATTAATGATAGGCCCCCCGGAAGATGTTTCACCAGCATGGCACTATGCCATAAATCTGACGTAAACGATTTTAGCTTAAACTCTAGCGCTTAGTACTTATAATATTTAAATGTTGCATATCTTTAAGTTTTTTCTAGTAATATTGTTTAAAACCTACACCCATTTAACGTTAATTATTAATTTTAAAAGAAAATTTTTTTGACTTTGTTCTAAGAATATCGTATAAGTTCTTAAAATATTCAATACATAATTCCTTTTTATAATATACAATGTATTGTACTGAAGATGGAATTTTTCCGAAAGTACTTCACATAATAAATTATTTTTATGTTGTTTTCTGCTTATTAGTGCTGTATTAATTTAATTTTGATTTATAACATTAAGCAGTTATTACTTAAGTTTAAAGTATCTCATTAATTAGCACAATAAATTATTTATAAATATGCTTAAACATTTAAAAATGAATAAAATTTAATGGTTAATTTCAAGTTTTATTTTTACTTCTTTATCCATCAAAATATAACTATTTTCCAGATAATGTATTTTTTCCTAAAAATTTCAATAATTATGCAATTATTAAATTATGTTTAACCTGTTGATGTCTGCAAGATATTTCAAAATAAAACTAATTAATATGCAAAATATTAATACTGTGAAATCTCTCTTAATTTTTAGAAATTTTTACAGTTTATTACATTTTTATTCTCATTCTAACGATGTAAAAATTTTTTTCAAATTTTATTTCTTTTAAAACTTTTCATTCATTATATCAAAGAAAACACAATTTCTTTGTATGAAATCTTAATCATCCAATGAAATATTTGTTATTTTTTGATAGCGGCAAGTCTTATTAATAAAATAAGCTATGAATGAAGAAAATCAGATCATATTTTAAAAAATTATTGACAAAAAATGAAGTGTTATTCAAATTTTCATTAAGTTATGTCATATAATTAATTGAAAATAATATATATTTATTGGTATGTTTTTCTTCATTTCAATAATAATTATTTTAACTTATAAATTTTCAAATTTATATTCAAAAACCCAACATATATGAAAATAATCTACACTTGTACATAAATAGCTGTAACATTTTTGAAATTTACTTTAATTGGCCTACAGATGCTTTGTTGACAAACTACACCCAATATCACATGCAGTTCAGTAAAGTAGGTTTGGCCATAGATTTCAGCAAAAATGACTGGTCATCATAAAATAATAAAAATGCCACACTCCTTTAAATAGCCTGAGAGTTTTTTGCATTAGAATTTTCTCATATTTTGCCTGATTATCGGTGAAAAAATAAAGCAATGAATGAACAAATAAATAATAATAATGTTTATTTTAACAGAATTAACCAAAATTTTTGTATTATTAGCAATACTTTTTCAGTTTTACAAATTTTAGAGTTTGACACACAAAAATTTCTTGTTTTTCTTAAAATTTCAAAAATAAAATTCTCATCCCAAAACCAAAATATTATTAATAAAATATAATAAAATAGAATGCAAAATCGATATGATTTGATAAAAAAAACTAATCCAAAATCTACTAATACAATCCATTCTAATTATCTAACTTTAAAACATTATGTAAAAAAAAAGAAAAGGTTCTATATAAATACAACAATATATTTTAAAAAGTTACAATCATAAACATTTAAAATAGTATAGATAATCCTTAACTTATGACAGGATTCAATTTAAACCACTCAGCTTGTAAATCATTGTTATCATAAATCAGAAATATTATATTTATTGATTAGCCATTATATTATTCATTATAGCACAATGTAGTATTGTAGTAAACTTAAAAAATGCAAAGCAAAAGGAAGCAGATACAAAATAGATATTGCTAGTATATCAGACCAATGCATATGAATTCTATATATGAATATCATTTACCAATCAAATGCTTAATGATTGCATCATAGGTATCTTTCAGTTAGTTAGCCTGAATCAGTTCTTAAAATGTACATTGGAAAATTTTTTGTTAATATGTACACATTTTAGTAAAAAATTAGAACTGATTGCTAATTATTTTGAATGTCATCAAGTTACTGGCATCATGAATCAAGGACTATTTGTATTTTTAAATTATTGATACATTTTTATTTAAATTGCATAAACACATGAATTGAATTGAATTAAAAATTCTAATTTTAATTATTATTTCAGAATACAATAGGTCTCTGACTTATATAATTAATTTGTCCAAAAAATTTTCCATTTAAATCAAAGATTGCATAAGTCCAACAAAGCTTAACTTCCATATACACAAATGATGAATTAGCAAATGGAAGTAGCCAAATTAAATTTTCTTTATCTGTGCTTAAAGTATGCTCATAAATTTCAAGATAAATGATATTTTTGCAAAAAAATAAATTGTTTAATGAATTTTTCATTCATGTTTTCTGAAACTTTAACAAAAATTAAAAGATTTGTGCATCTGTAGGGTATATCTCCGAAACTGCATAAGTCAAGGATCTATTGTAATGAATATTAACAAAATATGTAGCTAAAATATATTTTTTTTAATATTACAAAATTTGGTATGACTAATTTTTTTCATGCTATTTTCTTGGTATTGATATTTCAATATAAAACATAATTCTCTTTTATGCTCAAAGAAAAAAGTTTTGATAATGAATTATTTGACTTAAAATTGTATGTTATTTCAGAAACATCCTGTAAGATATCTATCAATGATCAATTTCATTTTTACATTATATTTAAAGGAAATAGACATATTAAATCTTTAAACTTGTTTTACTTAAATTCAATTAAAAAAACTGTAGAGCAAGCACTTTTTGCATTGTAGATTATTTTATTAACTTGTAACTAATATTTAGATATATAGTCATCATCAGGTTCTGTTCCATTGTGTAATCTGATGATGACTTTTTGTCGAAAATGTTAGTTACAAGTTAAAAAAAAATAATCTACACTGCGAAAAGTGCTTGCTGTATAATGTTTTTAATTTAAAGGAAATATTATTATATATAAATGTAATAATATTAATTATATTGTAAGCAGATATTTCAGATATTTAGGAATGTCAAAAATATTGTAATCATTACAATTAGCTTTTCTCTTTCCCTAGAATAATTCATTATAACATATATAAAATTTTATGACAATTTACTCTTTAAAATTTATTATTTAATCAATCTTAATTTTAAAAAATCAATCAAAAGTACTAATTGTTTCATTTTTCTTTTTAGTAATTTTATTGGTGCTTTCATTAATTTTCCCAAACCTTTAATTGCTGCAGTTAATGGACCTGCAGTGGGAGTAGCTGTAACTACTTTGGGTTTGTGTGATGCTGTTTATGCAAGTGATGATGTAATTTTCTGTTATTTTAATTTTTTTAATATAGTATAAATTTAAAATCAAAGAATATAATTTCAATCTTTCAATGTGCATATCTACATTGAAAGATTGAAATTAAAGCTATAAACAAAATAATAATGTATTATTTTCAGTTTATCTGGATTGATGAGACATTTTAGTAAATTCACACAAAAATACACAAAATAAATGCACAATAAATAATAAATACATAATAAGTAATAAATACACAAAAAAGCATTAAAATTAAGCAAAAGATATTTATTAAAAATGATATGTATGCCTTGCATGATTATATATAGTAAGTATCACTTATCATAAACCATTGGTGATTGCAGTGCTAGGGCTGTGTAAAGCCCCTCTTTTTCTTACAATATATATATCTAAGCATCTCTTATTGTCTTGGAGGATCTAGATTAAATTCTGAGTCCCACACCTACAGTTTTTCAGGAGAGATCCAGGTTTAGGCTAGATCATTAACTAAAATTAGATGTTACATAAATATGGAACTATATACATTGAATCTAAGTTGGAGACTGCCTGTAGTCTTTTTAATTTATCAGCATAAAATAATAATCATAAATTGTTAAGAGATGGTACACAATGTTTATGTAAACTAAAATCGAAACTGTTGTATGACTGCTGATATAAATGAGCTAACATATGGGACTTATAAAAGTTACTATTTAATCTGATGTCACTAGAATAGAATCAATGTAAAATTCAACAAACAATTTACATTTTTCCAAAAATATCACTTATAACTTTAAATTTTCTTATCTATGGTTAAAGTAGCCTCACAAATTTCATTTGATTATTCTGCTTGCTAATGCATCCATCCATGTATATCAAATTTTAACATTGCTGGACTTACACAGTATATTTATGTGGAATTTTTTTGGATGAATTAACCACATAAATTGGGGATCTACTATACCTAACTTATTGTTTTATTGTTATTGAAAATAGCAATAAAGCAATAATAAGTTAATACAGTATTATAAATCCTCTAGTTAGTACATTGTTATTGAAAATAAAGCATTTAATTAATACTCATTGTAAGGGTTTCTTCAATAAATTAACTTACATTATTTAACTTGTCTTTTTTTATTGTTCACTTATTAATTTTGTTTTTGTCAATTAGTTTTAATATTTTTTCATTTTATTATTAATAACTATGAAGTTCCAGTTGTTTATTAATCTGTAATGCTAGATTTAGATTTAGAATTGTTACCATGTTATCAAGAGATAGAAGACCTGATCAGGCTAGATTTTGGGATTTCAGAGTTATAATGTAGATGTTTGTTAATAGTTTTAAATATTGTGATTTTACACTTTCTCATTCAAATCACTATTACATCCAATAACAGAAAACATTATATTTTCCTCCATCAATGGTTCAACAATTCAATAAAACTGTGCAATATTTCCAAGCATCCAAAGTCCAAACAATTAATCCTTTTCATCAGAAGTTACTTTCTATAGTACTCTCAGCTTATAAATAATATATTGATTCACTGCAAATAAGACTTTAGTATTTATGAAATAAAAAAATATGCATTTGTTAGTCAAATTTTTTACATTAACTTTGTGCCAAATATTTATTGATTATCATTTCATTACTTTTTTTTCAAATTCAAATTTAATATTTGATGATTTTTCAAGCATAACTAAAATTATTCAGTCCTTTTAACTAGAAAAATAGTTGGCTGGCAATGTTATAACATGTTTGAAGTATTTTGAATTTGCAAATATTCCAATAACAACTAATGTATATTTTTATGCCATAGCATTGGAGCTAGTGAGCACTGATAAATTATCTTTATTTTTTCCATTAGAATATTTATCACATTTAAAGTTTTTTCTCTTAATAATTTCCATAAAAGTTTTGTTTCTTCTGCATTGAAAATGTCATTATCCTTGTAAATTCAAATGGTGCCTGGTAAAAGCACCTATATTGCCTTGGAAGACCAGGATTCAATTCCAATAGCACTAGATTTTCAAAAGAAATCCAAGTCTGACTCATTGAATCCCATCTTTCAGTTTTTCAGTTGACTCTATTATAGGTATTGTCTAGCCTGTGATGGGATCTGAAAGAGGCTATTGTCAAAAATATCTTGTATGATTTCATGATGTAACCTCCTAACCTTGTAAACTTTTTGAATTTTAGAATATTTCTGGTCCAATTATTTACTATTGAAGGATAAATAGTAGCAGGTTCATTTTAAAATTGTTTTGAAAATTGTGTGCTAGTTTTTAAATTTAGAAAGCCAACTATTGTACTGCTCCTAAATTTTTATATTTTGACAATTCCATATACAGTCACTCTTCAAGTTACAAACTTAATTCATATATAAGTTTTGTTTGTAATTCAGATATTATTATTATATGACCCCAAAAATACTAAAATCACGTAATACATTGTGTTTTGTAATTGGACCAATTAAAGTTTCTTATTTCACAAATTTGAATAAAAGTTTAATTTTAAAGCAAGAGTTATTTGTATAATTACTATCTTCTTTAAATATTGCCATAATACAAATTTAAAAATTTATTTACTGCTTTAATTGGTATTTAACCAAAATATTAATATTTTGGTTAATATTGCCATAATTTATTAAATAAAATATTACATCAGTATTCTCCTATCATATTATTTAAAATTGAGTATTTTTTGAAATTTGAAAATGAAATGACATGTTCCTAAATATGAATGTTTGTAATTAGAATGTTCATAACTTGAATTCCTGTATATCTAAGGTTGACAGTATTCAAATAGACACTAATTAGAGGATTAATTAGATTTCAATTCAAACTGAACATTACAGTTTAAATTGATCTAAATCTTATGTTCTTTGTTCTAGAATTATACCATTCTATTTAGAATCGTACCATTTTAATTGGAATAAGTCTAAATAAATTTTTTTTTCTAACAATTAATTTTTTTGAATCAATGCTACAGTGCCACCATCTATTGAGTTAATAAGTAATTAAATTTAGAATTTTGCACTAAGGTGGCACCATCTAATAATTAATAATTATATTATAATTTTTAAAATTAATTTTTCCAAAATAAAATTTTGTCACCACATCAAAATCAGACCAGGATCTTTGGGATAGCGCTTCAATGCCTTACCAGTCAGACTACAGTGGCCTCTGGCAGAATTCCATTTCGGGAAGCTTATATAATGATTACTATGGGGACTTTATTGGACAAGGCTGAAACTAGCACTTTGTTTGGTTTGAATTGAAAAAATTAATCCCCTAATTAGTGTCTATTTGAGTATATTATCTGATTTGAGCCAAGTCTATCTGCCCAGGTTTGCCAAGAGGACCCGTGGCTACATAGATAGCTTGCCTGGGAGAGCTAGTTTTGGCCTTGTCAGATAAAGTCTCCATAGTAATCATTATATAAGTGTCCTGAAATGGAATTTCGTTGTTGTCTAACTTATAATGCGTTGAGGTGCTATCCTAAAGATCCTGGTTCAATTCCAGTGCAGTGGCAAAATTTTATTTCGGGAAAATTAATTTTAAAAATTATAATATAATTATTAATTACTAGATGGCACCACGTTAGTGCAAAATTCTGAATTTAATTATTTATTAACTCAATAGATGGTGGCACTATAGCATTGATTCAAAAAATTAATTCGTTTGAAAAAATTCAATTTAGACTTACTCCACAAAGGGAGATTTGGCTATAATGTTTAGTTTGAGTTGACAGTATTACTGTATTATCAGATTATCTACTCTAATACTATTGTTCTCTTTATGTTTATGATTTTTACTGTCTTAAAGTTTGCTTAACATAAAATAATCTAAATATATACTCTTATATTCATATTGCTTACAAGGATTCTATAATGAAATAAATTGTATATGGGAATATCTGAATCTTTACAATTTTAAAATGTATACCCAATTTATATTTTATTTTCAAATGTCAGTTTAAAATCCAGGCAAAAATTCAAGATCTTGCAACTTTTTAATTTATTTAGATTGATTTTCATCCATCACTTAAAAGTGCTTTCTATTTTGCCATTTTTATTGCTTTTAGATGTTAAATATATTAGGTTAGATATTGTCAGTACTAGACATAAATATCATATATAATAAAGGAATAAGCATGTAGTGTCCATGTTTCTGCGCATGTGCGAACTCCCGTGCCGGAAGTGTCGCCGTTACTATATATTTTCTCTCGCTTCGAATCTTTAATCGCGTCTTCTAGAAAACTAAATCCCAATCTCATTATAACTTTTGCTTTAAATTATCATAGATTACTTCCTATTTATGGTTGTATATTTCTTTTTGTTATTTGACATCAATTTCTATCTTTTTCAATTGAAAAATGTTGACTGTTCCCCAGCTCAAGAGTATAGTTTGCATTCGGCGTGTCGACGCTACTTAAATGTTGCATTTAAAAAATATTTATTTCAGAATTTAAATAATATTTTATTCATTTCAGAAAAACATAAGATTATATTGGTTGTTATTATGTTTTATTTTGTTAGAATCATAATTATAAGGATATAGCATGCTTTATGATCAATATAATAATTATATTTACTAAATATAGTTTTTAAATAAAGTTTTAAATTGAGGATTTTAAAATAATTTACTTTTCATTGAAATGTTTTTTCATTTTTTTAAGTACTTTTTTATACTTTGTATGTAGATATTTTCTCGTTGATAAATCAAATTTATGTAGACCTTTTTAATGCCCTTTGGAATCAGGTTCTGATTATTATATAATGATGATTGGGAATTTTATAATTATTATAAAATTTAAAATAATTTTTCAGATTTTGCATTTTATAAAAAATGATGTTATAATAAATTTTATATTATTTGAAATTGAATTAAATATTATTTAGATGTTTTCGAATAGCAAAAGTTATCAAGAGTTAAATAGTTTTTATTGGGGAAGTTAAATTTATTGCTGTAAACAAAAAAAGAAAGTCTTCGAAAAATTTCAATATACTGAAAATAATGAATAAATATAAAATTATAATTTTACAATTGCCTTTAATTTAAGTCAAGAAATATATTTATAATTTATGATGATAAATGTAGAATTTACGAAATTTCGAATTTTTGAGTATTTATCATCATCATCAATATCAATAAGTACAATATTGAGCATCACTTAAACATACTTGGCAGTCTCTTGATGGAGAGAAGTTCCAGAATGGTGGACCTTTTGAAGCAACTGGAAAGTTCTGCTGGCTAGAAGAAATAATGTATCATGATTGTTTATGTATTTAAATTTGATGATTTGGGAAGCTAAAGGTTTTTTAAGTAGCTGTTTTCTGCTGTTTCTAGCAAAGTTCAGTATTTTGCCACTCATTATAGAAAACCGAAAATGAAACTTATTATTATGAAAAGTAATAAGATTAAAAGTCTTAGCAAGTTAATGGTTTTTTGTCCATATTATAACATAAAACGAATACTATATAAATTTTCAGATAGTGAAAGTAGAAAAGATTAATTCAGTATCAAAATCAATGAAAATTTAATTATTGTATTATTGAAGAATATTACATATAGATGTATATTTAAATACTACAGATCTCATTAAGCAGTTATGCTATAATTCGAAGTTTGTCTAGATTTAATTCTCCATCAAATATTAACTTCTGAAGCTACGTTGTATATCCATGTTCTGATATCAGTTAGAGCTGTTTAAAGCTCCTCTTTACTGTTACAACTACTACTATTATTATTACTACGTCTGTATTCTTGTTGTATTAATTCTGTTTATAATTAGAAATAATATTAATCAATTCAGAATTTATAATATTAATAATAATATAAATTCTGTTTATAATTTATACAGTATCACTATTAAATCATAAATTGAAATAGAGATGTATTTTTATGTTCTTTCAGGCAAGATTCTGGTTTTCACGGAATCCGAGATTTTACATAATATTTTTAGTCATATTACTAGTAGTAAATCGGTATATAAAGCAATCGCGAAAACGGAACCGATAAGTAGCTATATGAATAAGTATTTATCACAACGAAGTATTGATACCTGTGCGCGACGCCATCTTGAAAGGAACAACGTTTTGCGCGACACTTTCAACAAGTAAAATTACACGAATTAGTGTTATAGAAGAGCGATTTCGTTATATGAATACATGTTATAGGAGAGCACGTTATACGGGAGTTTACTGTAATACATCGTGAAGGTGTCGCGCAAGAATTATATTCGAACTCCTTGGCAAGAACATTTTCCATATGATGTAATTATACATCTTGATGCAAATATATATTAATGTATATATAATGTATAAATCCATAAATTGCATGAGTAACTTATGGATTTCAGCATAAAATCATAATCCATATAATCGGAAGAATAATTCCCGGCGTATTTTTGCTTTTAAAACAAGGTGTAAAACCATAGCAGGTTTTCGTCATTACGATGATAGTCACGTGACGTTTTACTTCTCGTTCAATATGGCAGCGGTACATAGTTCATTTACCAATTCTGAGGTAAATTTTTGGAAATATCTTCTAATCGGTGCCGCTTTCGTCCATGGTTCTATAATAATTTTTGACCAGTTCGATGAGATCTATCGAATGGTATCACATTTGACAATTCCATGAAAAGCAGAATTCAGCCTTCTTTCACAGTAATCCAGATTATATGAAAACCATTCAATTCAGTGAAAATTATCGCGGTAATTCGTAAGTTGGACAGAAGACTAAAGTTGTTTAGTACTGCTTAGACGTCTGTAAATAAATATTGATTTCCTATTACCTTCGATATATATATACAATGTAATTTAACGAAGATTTATAGATATATAAATACCTTGCCAAAGACAAAATAAAAAAATTACATTTATAAACTATGTTCTATCCTATTATTCAAATATACTATATATTTACAGAGAAAATTTATAATATTAATAAATCTAATCTAAAATATAATATTTGAATCTGCAGGAATTAATTTAATATTTACAATTACAAAATGATTTCTATGAAAATATATTTACTTAAAAACATTAATTTAAACAGATCCATTCTATTTCCGACGTTGGCTGATTTTTATATTTAGTTTAAATTGAATATTTTTTTTTGTTTTTGACAATTAAATTTTATTTCGTATAAATTCAGTTATAATCATTTTTATTTTATTATTAATTTTATAGTATATAAACTTATTGGCTTAATTCAAGTAGCACTAGAATAATAAAGCATATAATCATTGTATTTAATTATATTTCTTTTATATCTGCCATATGTACGGTTTATATCCTAAAAATAGAAACACAGGATTATGAGCTATTTTTTTCTATACTAATCCAAGCTCTGTACTTCAGATACAATTATTAATAAGTTATTGACATTCATTTCTATATTTAAGTATCATTTAATAGTAGTAAAATTCATTATACAGCTGGTTAGATTATAATTGTTTTATATATATACAGTGACTCTCATGGTTATTCGTACGAATAGTGAAATCTTTATTTATGATGATTGTCTGTTTGGCCACTTCATATCAACTGACTATGAAAATATTGCCAGCTCCAAACAATGCCAAATTTCGCATTAATTTCTTTTCTAATCAACCAGCATTTCCTTAATTTATGATTTTATTTTGATATATTTGTTTTATTTGTAATTTCCTTAATTTATGATTTTATTTTGATATATTTGTTGAATTAAAATAATTAAAAGTGATGAATTAATTTTTAAATGCACAAAGTTTTTAGGGCTGGGAGAATGGGTCCTCCGAAGTGAGTGAGCGCATTTAACAGCAAAGTTGTACGTAATCAAATATCAAGTTGAGAGAACTTTATCTATCAATATATAAGAGAGTAGATCGCCGAATAACTCAGTATAGAAAGTAGCTCGTATAGTAAAAAAGATTGAACACCCCTGGCAGGCCTACATATAATTAGGTCAGAAGTTTCAAAATGAGAAATTACTTGCATGAACTCAAATTCTATGATATTACAAAAAGCAAACATAAATTGATTGCATTCCTAAAGTAAAAAAAATAATAAAATTCGTGTAATCTAATTTTCTTTTTTACTTTATGAATACAATCAGAATATTTAACAAGTTTAAATAATACAACTCGTGTAATCTAATTTTCTTTTTTACTTTATGAATACAATCAGAATATTTAACAAGTTTCTGAATATTTAACAAATTAATGCCCAATTACACAATACAAAATGAAGAGAAAAAAAAAAGAATAATATACGTTTTTATAAAATGAGTTAAATATAATTGAAATACATCAAGCTTATAAAGAATAAAAAAATATCTTATAATAAAGAATTAACTCTTTGCGTTCGGCCTCGTTCTCGCAATGCTCTGACATTGTCTAGCAACCAAACTTTTGTTTAACATTTGAAATATACACTCAGCCCTCGATTTACACGGCAGATACGTTCCTGGAAAAATCGTGCAAACCGAAATCGTGTAAAACCAGACACAGAATTCATAAAATACAGTATATGTTCAATTAAACTGTAAACCGTGTAAATCGATCTAAAGAAGATAATTAAACTGTAAACCATGTAAATCGATCTAAAGAAGATAATGAAAAGATTCAATTAAACTGTAAACCATGTAAATCGATCTAAAGAAGATAATGAAAAGTCGAGGATATGTTAACCGTGTAAATCGATCTAAAGATATGAAAAGTTGAGGATATGTTCTTTTGCATAAAATGAGATAAGGATTAAAGGAAAAAAAGGGGATTGGTTCATTCTATAGAAGATAATGAAAAGTCGAGGATATGTTCTTTATAACCGTGTAAAATGAGATAAAGATTAATTTTAAAGAAAAAAAGGGGATTGGTTCATTAATTTTTAGAGTTTAATGCTTGTAGTTTTTCAATTTATTTTTATAAATGAAAACATAAACATTAATTAACATCGAGTACTGTACAAAAAAATTAACAATATTCCGTACAAATAAAAACAATAAAAGCATTCAAACATAAATAGGCGAGCTGCATGAATGAGTTGAGTTTAGTTAAACTGCGAGACTTGAATAGTAAAAGTTAATAGTGAGCGATAAATTGTGAAAGTGAAAGTGGACTAAGAAGAACTGTGAGCTATTCTGAATTAAAGACA
>AYEL01080730.1:0-174438 GCA_000484575.1 Olivierus martensii
ATTTTTTATAAATTAATTTATGCCATTTTTTAAGCTAATTTTTTCTAAATTTCCTTTTGACAGGATAAATAAATTATTAATAATAAAATAAACACGATGATTTACTTTTATATATTTTTAATTACGGATAAATAAAGATTTCACTATTCGTACGAATAACCATGAGAGTCACTGTATATAAAATATCGATTGCTATTGTTAGTAATCTGACATTTGGCTGTTGTATGGAGACAGTAAAGACAGTAGCCATTACTGTCTTTTTATGTTATTAATATATAAATAACATCTGTCTGTAATCGTTACATGATAGCTGTGAAAAAAATCAGAACAAAATAAAATGCTTTGTTGTTCATCTTTTTAAGACTATTTCCATTTTCTTTTGTCTTCAACTGGTTGGTTATTTTATTTCTATTCTTTTAGTTAAGTACTTACGCGTTAGACAGTAAATTATATAATATTAAAGTGTGAATCAAACAAATATAAGTTCCCAGAGAAATATAAAGAAAATAATAAATTTAAGATAATAAAAAATTATAATTAATGATTTGATTTAAATTTCATAGAATGATACCGAATACTGATTTATGTATATATTTTTATTCTTTCGTTTTTATAATTGGGGGAAAAATTAATTTTAATAAATTGTTTATACATAGAATAAATTCCTTTTACATAGAATTATTTAAACTAGTTTAAATAATTCTAAGCTTTTTAAAGCTTTTTAAAAGATTTTTTCAATATCGTAAAAATTAAACTATATGGCTTATATTTATCATTAGATATTTAAATTCTATAAAATTAATTGAAAAAATTTAAAATTGTTGAAATAGATAATCTTTCATTTTTATATTATTATTGTATTATGTTTTTATGGATTTAATTCTGGATTTTTTTTTTTCTAGAATGTAATTTGCTATCGATTAATTTCTTACGTTATTATAAAAAATTATAATTTTAAATTTATAAAATAATTTTTGAAACAGAATTGTATATTTAAAATATTTTATCATTGTTTCTGGTGGATAATATTTTTGAATTTTTATTAAATAAAATATAGATTAATAAAAAATAATCTAAAATATAGATTAATAAAAAATCTCATCTAAATATAGATTATAGAAGCCAATTATTAAAACCCTTTAATTCCAAAGGAATTATGAATCAATTTGTTTGCAAATGATGTTCGTAGACCGATTTGTTCATGACCCAAGGTATCACTGTATAAAAATCTCATCTATATACAAATATAGATTATAGAAGCCAATTATTAAAACCCTTTAATTCCAAAGGAATTATGAATCAGATTATATTTTACTTTTGTAGAAAATGTTTTTAAATTAATAGTTTTGAACCATACATTTCCTAGAAAAACTTTCTAGAGAAACCATGTGAAATTTGTATAATTATTACAAAAATTAATTTTTAATTAAAACTGTAATTTCTTCATGTTTTTAAATATATTAAAAATATATTGGAAAATATACTTTCTAGCTGAAATTTAAAAATATCAAAAAAAAAAAAAAAAAATAATAATCATCAGTTTTTCTTTTATAACTGTATCATTGGTAATTAGGATGATATGCATAATATTGGTTTATAAAGCATTACAGTTTTAAGTATCTTCCGATTTTTGTAGTTTTTAGAATGAAAACTTAGCGATTTAATAAATTTAACAATAGTAGCATCCTAATGAAATACCATGCTTAATTCTAACATGTATATTCAATTCTTGTCTGATTCCCTTACAAATTTAGTTAAAATATATTGTACAAATAAACAAACTGAAATCATGGCAAAAACTTTATGTCATAGTAATCTAACTTGCAAGTCATTGGAATGCTATCCCAAATATCTCAATTTGATTCCAGTGCATGGCAAAATTTTATTTCTGGAAAATTAGTTTAAATTATAGTCTAATTATTAATTACTAGATGGTACCATCTTAGACCAAATTTAAAAATGAATTAATTATTAATTCAATAGATGGTATACATAGCCTTGATTTAAAATTATTATAAAAAAAAATTACAGTTTAATTCTAAATTATTACACTAGAGATTAATTTGGCTTCAGATATTTGGTTCATCTTTAATATACTGATGTTATGAAAATTATTAAATAGTAATAATAATATAATAATGAGATTTTAATTTTATTATTATAAAAAGTGCCAAATAACTGATACTCTTAGGTTATAGATAACCAGACTACTGGTCAATCACATAAAATAACAAGATATAAGTCATCATTTCAAAGTTAGCAAAGTCGTGGAAGATGTTATTTTGGCCAAAGATTAGATAATTAATCATGCTAAGGTTTTCTCCTTATATTCCCTGATTACAAGAGATCTTCAACTTTTGACCTCTCATTATCTACCTAGATCATTTAAACACACTATCTTCATTTGATCTGATTCTAAGCTAGAAGGTATATCCCCTAATATAAAAAATTTCATATTGAATTATTTTAAATATCAATATATTCTTATACAGTATGATTTGACCAATATCCTATAAATTATAAATTTCATTTACCTTTCAATCCAGCATTTAAGTCACCCATCCCTGCTTGGCCTGCAGCCCAAAGAATAGACAAACATATATTCTGCCTATTTTGATAAGAAGTTCGTAAATCTGAACACTAGCAAAATAAATAAAGGTTTTTTTTAGAATTTTAATTACAGTTAAAAATTTCTTCTAGAAAAATAATTTCCTATCAATTTAATACTGAAAAATATATCATAAAGTCAATAAAAATTAAATAATTTTATCATCTTGAAAGAAGGGACCAATACCATAATTATATAACTATATAATATAGGTTTTATAGATTTTATTCAGTTTTATGCATATGCATTGCATATATGCAAAATTTTCATTTAAAAACTAAGATACACCCAGCCCTCGATTTACACGGTAGATATGTTCCTGGAAAAATCGTGCAAACCAAAACCATGTAAAACGAGACGCAGAATTCATACAAAATAGAAGGATATGTTCAATTAAACTGTAAACTGTGTAAATCAATCTACAGAAGATAATGAAAAGTTGAGGATATGTTCTTTATAACCGTGTAAAATGAGATAAGGATTAAAGGAAAAAAGGAGATTGGTTCATTAATTTTTAGAGACAATTTAATGCTTATACTTTTTCAGTTTATTTTTAAAAATTTAAACAAACATTAATTAACATCGAATACCATGCAAAAAAAAAAAAAACAAATTAACAATATTCCGTTTAAATAAAAAGCATTCAAACATAAATAGGCGAGCTGCAAGGGTAAGTTGAATTTAGTTGAACTGCGAGACTTGGACAGTAAAAATAATAATGACCGATAAATTGTGAAAGCGAAAGTGGACTAAGAACTGAGAGTTATTCTGAATTAAAGACATAAATTAGTGTTGTATGAGATAATTAGAAGAACTGTCAGTTATTCTGAATTAAAGACATAGATTAGTATTGTATGAGATAATTATCGAAAGTTCTTCTGAATTAAAGACATAAATTAGTGTTGTATGAGATAATTATCGGATTTCTGAATTAAGACATAGATTAGTGTTGTATGAGATAATTATCGGATTGTGAATTTAGTTATAGTGAAACAACATTATTTTGTTTTGTGTGAATAAATTGGACTATCAATTCAGTTATAGTGAAACAAGATTATGTTGTTTTGTGTGTAAATAAATGGGACTATATGAAATATAGCTGTATTCGCTCTTTATTAATCTCTACGAACTCGTAATCCCACAAAACGTAATGATATGATACTTTTTTAATTATAAATGGCATAATTTATAAATTTATTTATGCAAAATAATCAAAGTAAAATGAAAAAAAATTTTTGTTTTCATTTAAAAACCGTGTAAAAGCGAAACCGTGTAAATTGAGTACCGTGCAAATCGAGGGCTTGGTGTATATTGAATTATACCAGAAAGTATTGTACTATCTTAACTTATGCATTGCCTTACATTATTCTTTTTTTTTTCATCTGATTCTTCTGTAGCCAACTCATTCTTCTGAACTCAATTTTTATTTTTGTTCTATAGCATTAAGTGATATATCATTTTAAAGAGTTTACTTATTCATATTTTTAAAATATGGTTATGGCATATATTACATGTATAGAGAACTATTGTATAGCTTTGATATTCTAAAAACCTGTTCTAAGATACTATTGTTTAGACATGGAAGTTCTATTAAAATAATGGTTTTTAAATAATTAAACAACAGCACATGTTTAAGTGAAAGAAATGATTTTTAATACTTGCTAACATATGGAAATGGTAGGCCATGGACTTTGTATCATTGACCATTCACTAATTAGCACAAGGCTCTCAATTATCCAATGTTCTATTATAGAAATCAACTATTTCTAACCACAGATAGTCTATTTTGTTTTCCAACCAAATGATTTCCTTCACTTTTAATACTGATTAAAAAAAACCGAACTCCAACAAGTATCTCTTATAAACGAATATGGAAAAAACCTAATCCTTGTAATCCTTGAAGGACATTAAATGGAGAGATATAAAGGCTAAATGGTAGATTACTTTTAGTGGAATGCCAGTCGCATTACATAGTTTGGCATCACACTATACAACAGGCTTCTTTTTTTTAATGAATATATACATATGTCCTCCAGACCACATGTAGAAAAACTACATTGTGGTCTGGGAAATTATTATAATTACTTCATAATTAGACTAACTTTTAGTCTAATTATGAAGTTTAATATTCATAAAACTTCATAATCAGACTAAAAATCTTAAGATTAATATCTAAGCTATTTGCCGGAAACCAAATCAGTTTTTCCTATCATGCTGAATTCCTATCATTTAGATTTCCTAATAATTTTAAATACGAACCTTATTTCATAAAAAATAAATTATATTTAAAAGCATTCAAATGAAAATTTTTTAAAAATATATTTAGTTAATGTCATGAAAGTACTACTACCTTTGACAAACTATTAATAATAATATCAGGTTTCTCTTTTCCAAGGCATTGTAAAAATATACGATAACCAAAAGTTGATTGTCCTATGAAAAAAGCAATAATATATTCATTTATTTTCCTTCAAAAGTTATATTTATGAGAAATGAAAAGTTGATTCAATAAATTATTTAAAGATTAGATTTTTATTTTAAAATATATATAAATTTTTATTACCTTTTACCATATCTTGACTCATGGAATGAATACAATGCTCAAAAAAGTGCTTAAGAACTGAATTAGAACACTGATTCATTGTCTTTACCAAAATATCTGTTATTGCTGGAGAAATTATACACAAAGGATAACCTGAAAAAGTAAGTAAATTAATTTTGTAATCATTGCTTATATTTATATATTTTATATACTTGTAATTTCAAAATCTATATAACTTTGAATTTTTAAGAAAATGTCATATAGTAGACCTAATTAATCAGGGTAATTTAGAAATTAATTTCCTTAAATAATCCACAAAAATCATATTATGGACAATTTGCACTTACTAATAAAAAATTAATTTCATACATATATATATTGTGCCCACATTTCTATGGATCAGGCATTTTTCTCAAAAACTACTGCATATACATGAAAATTGCAAAACACATATTCTGTTACATTTTCCTTCCAAATTACAATCTGTCATTAAGATTTTTTCTGTGCATCCTCTTTCAGAGCACCTGTTTCAACTTTGTTTTCTCAAATAGATATGTATTATTTTTCTAAGAAAATCTGATTCTGCCAACTTTTTGTGCAATTTTCCTGGTAGAATTATTTTCCTACAACCGATATTTTTGGAAATATTTAGGAACTAGCATACCCGTGCCCGGCGTTGCTCGGGCAGTTCATGGTATAGTACTTAAGTTATCTTTCTCTTAAATTATAACCTTTTAGATGACTTTCAGGATTTTCTTCACGTATTCTGAAAATCTTTCCGGTATAGATATGTTTTCTATTTGAAACGTGTCTTTTCGAATGTTCACTTTCTTTTAGATGACCTTCAGGATTTTCTTCAATGTATTCTGAAAATCTTTTCTTTTAGATGACCTTCAGAATTTTCTTCAATATATTCTGAAAATCTTTCCAACCTTCAGGATTTTCTTCAATATATTCTGAAAATCTTTCCTGTATAGACTTTTTAGATGACGTTCAGGATTTTCTTCAATATATTCTGAAAATCTTTCTCGTACAGATACGTTTTCTGTTTGAAATGTGTAATTGGCCAAGGGAAAAACAATTAGTATTTACAAATAGGTATGGCCAATCCAAATTGTTTCTCAATTTTTATTAAATCATTTTTATTTTTAAAGAGATAAATTATTTATCTTACAAATTATATTTAATTATAGCTGTTATCTTTTATAATATAAAGGTCGAGAAATTCTGTTTTGAAATTTAATTTTGTAAATATGACTCTTGTAAACTGCCATTGTAAAGGAGCAAAATTTATTTATAATTATATTTATTACATCAAAAATTATTCGTTCACTTTTAATAATTACAGATATAAATAATTTAATATGTTTTAACGATATAAATATCGGATAATAATGTCAATATAAAATAGAAAATAATAATTTAATTTATTTAAACAGCGTTCATTAAAACAAAAGATAATATTTATGAACTCTCGTCAGTTGTATATATAATGCTCTTCAGTTGTATATAATATATATTATTCAATAGGTCCCTAGTGAATTTAAAACCCTATCGCATATTACATATAATAGTAATTATAAATTCGAAATAGTATAGAATAAATAATTTATTATTAAGTTAAATAACAAAATACGTAAATTATGATGATGATAAATTATTTAATTGAAGAAAGAAATGAGAAAAATATTTACCTTCTACTTATAGAAAGAATTTTTCAAATAACTATATCTTTCATATGATCAATATGTCTACTATATATAATGGACTCTCGATTATCTGACTTGCGACAATCTAGAAATGATGTTTAATTATCAGGATTTTATCTTAGATGCAATAACTGAAAGCTTTTTAAACGCTTTAAATTCCTTCCTTTATTATCTTATATTTTTGGTTGTTTGTTTGCGCTGAATAATCTCCTAAACGGTAGAAGCTACAATCGCCAAACATGGCATGTTTATATGCGATATCTCAACTTAAATAATTGACCTAATTAGTGATTTTAGATCAATCACTGTTAAACAATTACGAACAATCCAAAAATTCCATAGAATTTAGCAATTTAGTCAACAGATGACGCTATCTTCAGTCTATGGTTTTTGATTAAATTTAACAATTTAGCCAATAGAAAATTAATAGAATTGAATTTAGCCTTCATTTAAATTCTTCACAGTTATGTTGGAATTCGAGATGACATAGTTACACCGATGTGACGTCACAAGGCGATTTCGATGCATGATGTCACAGTGACGTAACTTTGATATCAGATAGCGTTTCGTTGCCGCGGTGATGACATCATGGTGACATAATGCCATATTGATAAATAATTTTTCACAATTTTATATATTAATAAATTCAGAAAGAACAAATATTTTCTACCAGTTGGAATTCAATGAGTCTGATGACAATATAACATTTAAATTAACATTAGATTTGAAATAACAAATTATTTCAATGCATGAAATAATTTTCCAATTAAAAAAATTCTTCCTGGGGACAATACTATGAAGATCAGTAAAATGATCAATCTTCGGTAGGTGTATAGTATGCAATATCACAACATTACGAATTTCAATATTCTTTCAAGTAAATATTTTTTAAAATTGAAAAGCGGAAAGACGTATAGACTCCTAAGTTCGTAAATTTTTTGGAAATTATGTTGTTGTATTAAAGAATAATTGAACGATTGAAATTGTAGAATAACTCAATATGTAAGTAGGCCTAATCAAAACCAAGTTTTTCCTAATACGTTTTCAAACTATGCTCAGTGTTGCCCGGGCACACTTCGCTAGCATCTTATATAATTAGCGATCAAAATTAGAATCAAATTAAAATAAGAAAATAAATACTGTAAAACCTTGACGAACGCGGAGGTTTCGTCATTAATACATTGCGCGCACGGCAAAATCGCGTTCCGCAAAGTTAACCTTTATGGAAAAAACGTGTTAGGTATAGTTCAAATTAAGAAAGTATGTATAATTTTAACAAACCTACATATTGTTATAATTAAAAGTTGAAAATGAAACAAACATTATTTGAAAGGATTTTTATTACTGCTTAATTAGTAGGTACATGATACAATTATTTTTTTAAAAAGCTGGTGATTCTTGCTTGGGACAAAGATTGACAGCAACTCTTTAAAAGTTTCACGGTAAGGAGCGTTGAGTTTTTCAATGCCTCTCATAAAGTGTTGTTATGCTTGATTCGTTTATAGCTTGTTCTCTAGCAAGCAATGAAACACGTGTACCATTTTTCAACTTATCTAAAATTTCAATTTTCTGAAATAATGTCAAAACTTTGCGTCTTTTTTGCTGCTTTGTCATTTTCATTCTTCCTCATAGATGTCATATTGAATTTTTGAAATTAAAAGAAATACAAATGCAAAAGGAAAAGAAGATAAACACTGATAAATATGTGATTACAGTTCTGCTAACGTGAGTGAAATGATCGCAACTCCGCCTGGGTCACTCAGCTTACGGGCAGCATCAAGCGGGGTGCCAGATGCGCGCGTAGATATCGTTGCAGATACCCACGCACTTATGAAGATACCGCGTATGAATGAAATTCTAGCGTTGGACAAATTAAATGGAAACAATTAAGATAACGCGTATGTGCAAAATTGCGTTCTGCAAATCCGCGCTCGGCAAGGATTTACTGTATAGCAATAAATCCTTGCTACAAATAAATAATTTTCTTTTTTCCCTTTTCAGTAAATAGCATTTAAATAAATAAATAAATATATGCAATTTATTTATTTTTAATATTAAATGCATATTGTTCATAATCTCGATTTTTTAATACTTTTTGATTATCCGGGGAATAATTTTTGACTATCCCGGTTAATCGGGATTCTGTTGTATATGTTGGTCATATACGGGGTGAATCCGAAAAACTGGGCAAAACTTTACGGGGTCATAGAACGCAGCTATACGAGCAATATTCGTCAGAGAATGTATGATCGGAACACAAGTTGTGAGAAGCAAAAGGTAGAGTCACATGTAAAGAATTAACACAAGAATGAGAGGCGATACTTCAGAAAACATTTTAATAACAGGAATGTAATTGATGTACATGCTCAAAGAAATTGCTCAAAAGTGCTTCCGCCAGCTGTAATGCAGGCTTCACAGCTGATGGCGATATTCTGAAAATGCCTGATGTCTTCTCAAATGTGCGTCAGTCCGTATCCCGCAGGTGTGAAGCCTGCATTACAGCTGGCGGAAGCACTTTTGAGCAATTTCTTTGAGCATGTACATCAATTACATTCCTGTTATTAAAATGTTTTCTGAAGTATCTCCTCTCATTCTTGTGTTAATTCTTTACATGTGACTCTACCTTTTCTTCTCACCGCTTGCGTTCCTACCATACATTCACTGACGAATATTGCTCGTATAGCTGCGTTCTATCACCCCGTAAAGTTTTGCCCAGTTTTTCGGATTCACCCTGTATACAGAATTTCTTAAATTTACAATACTGCCATATAATAATAGGAGCACTTTCAGATTTATAATAGCCATCAATAGCTTATATGTAAAGGAATGATCGGTTAAAATTTTAATAAAATATTTGATAAATATTGTACAGAATATTTTGTTTTTTTTTTTTTTTAAAGTAAGTTTTTTTTTTTTTTTTTTTTTTTTTTTTTTTTTTTAAAGTAAGCCAATCTTAAAGGTTTGAATAATCTCTTTGTTTAGATATTTTATAATGGTTAACTTCCAGACAACGATAAAAATAATTATATAAAATTCTATAATAAAATGTAAAACTTTTCAAATGACTATAATTTTGTTCACGAAGAACATTATACGTTCAGAGATACCGGCGGTTTATTGTTTTTAATGGCAGCCATTTTGTCACGAGATCTCTTATCATACTCAGAATTAATAGTATTGATCTAACTCAATAATAAGGAACAATCTTTCAAATTACAATGTTTTTCGATGTTTGTTTTTCAAAATAATAGTCTGTATACTAAGAGTTTTTTTCCCCTTAGAAAAATCGTCACATGTAATGTCATAGTCTTTAAACTAATAATAAAGAAGACGGAAATTATCGTTTAGTTTTTTTTTATTTTAACCATGATTATTAGCAATTAATAGAAAGTCCGAACAAAATAGAATGGCCGAACAGTTAGCGTGCACAATAGAAATAATGGTTGTTAATTACCTGATGAAACGAGAATAATTCATAGAATTCGGGATCATTATGGAAACTGTTTAGAAGAAAATGTTAATTAGTTCAGAAATATAAGAAATTTATTTAATCATATAAAGAAGAGAATCAAAAAATCCGTTGGTGTTCACTTTAATTTAATTATATGAATAGTATAGCTTTTCCCATCACGTGATATTTTCACATTAATCAATCATTCTATTCCGGTCAGACTACACACTTAAATGCTTATAATGTAATTAAAATAATTATTATAATATATAATTATCATAATTATATAGGTTCTTCATTAACGTTCTCATTTTTAAAATACTGATGAACATTGTAAATAATATTTCTTCCTTGGCGATAAATTGATTTTCCAGGTCCTAAACTCTTTAACTTCTTTACTCTCTATCATAAACAAAAAAAACAAACCAAATTAAGAAAATGAAGCTTACTGTAGCCCTTCCGTCACTGACAAGACTATTCGATAAGTATTCGTTTAATTGATTGAAAACGAAAGGAATACTTTTAAAGTATACAAATTATATAGCAGACAACAAAATGAATACATAAAATTCAACCTTTTTTTTTTGTAGAAAAAGTGGTTAAAACGAACAAGCCAAAAATTTCAATAGAAATTCCTTCTCAAAAATGAATTTTTTGTATTGGGTATCATTGTAAACATTAGAATGCTTTGTCTTGTTATTTTCTATTGTACAGAATTTTTCATTTGCAAATTTATTGAAATAAACCAATTTTAAGGGTTCAAACATTAATAATTAAACTATATTATTTTAAAAATTTATTCTACGAAATTGCGCTAATAATGTGTTTTTTGAATATAATAATTATTTTGAAATGATTAAAGATGTGGAATCAGAGTGTATATCATCGGGATCACTTTCAGCAGTATGATCTATTAAATTTTATAACAAACAGTTCCTGAAAGAACTAAAATTGCCTACTTTCCGAAGCTGTTATTTATTTTTCATTTATTTAGCATTTGGAATTCATTGGTTTTGTGTTTCCAATTTTAACGTTGATATTTACAAGGCGTTCACGCCGGCATCGTAAATCACGTGAATCATTTAGGTCACCTTGACATAATTTTCAATGTTTTGTGATGTCAACTATTGTTACGTCATGATTGTCACATTGGGACTGTGACAATCATTATAGATATTGAAATAGACTGCTGTGTTAGAAATTAGTAAACCAGATGCTACCCTTACACTTCTAACACTTAGCGCCATCTGTCGACAATGATACAAACTAAAGTTGTAATAAAAATGAAATTCTGTTCTGCAGGATTAAAGGATATGGCGTCGAGATTCCCTCAGTGGCAAAATATCACTACTAAATTTCATGAAAATTTGCTAATTATAATTCTAAAGTTTTTAGTAGGGGGATGGCCGCGTGGTGAAGCTTGTGGTTTACTACCCTCGAGAATCCGGGTCTCACACCTGCAGTTTTTCAGGAGGGGTCTAGGTCCGGCCCGGCCCGTTGAACCCCATCTTTCAGTCATCGGTTGACCCCCATCATGTCAGCCGGATGGCCACGTGGTAAAACTTTGGTTTACCACCCTGGAGGAACCGGGTTCAAATCCAGGTCCCACACCTCCAGTTTTTCAGGAGGAATCCGAGCCCGGACTGTTGAACCCCATCCATCAACCATTCGGTTGAACCCATCATGGGTGTTGGCCAGCCTGTGATGGGCTATTAAGTGGCCGCCGTCAGATACAGAATATCCTTCGTGCGGCTTAATTAACCTAACGTAACTTCCAGTTTTTCAGGAGGGATTCAGGCCTATCCGTTGAACCCATCCTTCAATCTTCTGATTGACCCCACCATGCTGTTTTTTTAGATAGTTTAACGTCGAATTTCCACTCACCGGATACTAAACGGCGAGGCATTTCCATACCTACCACAAGCCATATGCCCATATTTGGTGACATCTGGTGAATCTCATCACTGGTCTGCAGGTCTAACTAGGTGCTATCAGCTAACCCCATCTGGGTCAGCTATAAGGTGAAGGATAAGGTTCACCATTCTGAAATGGAACCAGGCCCGGATCGGTGAACCCTATTCTTCACCTGGGAATGTAAGACCCAAGAATTGAATCTGAATCCTACAAAGTGTAAGGGCATCACACTTCCATCGCGGCCATCTGAATGACCAATCATGGATGTTGGGCAGTCTGAAGTGGGTCTAAAAGTAGCCATTTCAGACTGCCGAAATTGTATAGATGAGGATTAAAAAATTCACTGAAAAAATACGGTGATAAGATTCAGAATCATTCTCAAGTTTCCGGGTGGAATTCAGATTCTTTGTAACGCAGCAAAGAATCTTTCGAATAGTTTTCTAACGAAAGCAAGAATCTGGTTAGAAAACTGTCTTTTGTTGGAGGTCAAAAATTCAAAATTACATCTTTTGAATCCTTAGCTTTCAGCAAACGATAGTATTCTAATCACTCCTCTTATATTTATTTCTTTTCCAATTTTTTCGATAATGTAATAAAATTTTCTTTGTAAATTCACATTGCATAAAGAAAATTTGGAAGGAAATTGCCGGCTTTGGTGTCAAATTCTCTTCCATGTTGCGCACTTCTAAATATCATAATAATAGTCAACCTTGTTGCATTAATGTAACTTAGAGTGAATACATAAGTAATTTATAATCAAATTGGAATTGTATTTTTAAGTAAATTTTATTGTAGCAAATTAAATAATAATTATTTTAAGCATCGATAAGTTATATTTTCTTCCTTATAAATTACGCTGGTAAAATTATTTTATTGAAACCAAATGTTTAGCTAATTTCACAGACAAATAATAATATGAACTTTTTATAAGATATTCATGCAACATAAAATTGATTTCAAAACAATAACAAAAAAGGTAAAACGAAAATAGCTTATTAAAATTAATACATTTAATTAATTAAATTAATACCTACTTTTACCAACTTTCTTCCGGCAACTACTGATAACTGTTGATAAAAGCTCGAAGTTTAAAATATTTTACTAGATAAGCTCACTTTTACCACCCCATAACGGTAAGTATAGGATTTGACCTGTTATGAAATCTTAGATTCCATTTGTTATGGAATCTAGGATTTACCGATCTCCGAACTTTTACACTAATTTATATGAAAAAATTAGTTTCAGGGATGTTTTGTGACAATACCTGTCGATACAGCGTACTGTCAACTATTTCTAAAATCTCGTTAAATGGCGTGCAGTCAGTCTTTTAAATGCAGTCAACTTAACAAGAAATATCTGCACCTGAGATTTTTTTTTTATAAAAAACCAGTTTAAGACTTATTGAAACTTGATAACAATATTATTGACGTAATAGAAAAAATTAACATATTTTAAGGAAATATTTTGCTTAAATATATCCGGTTTGAATGAAATATTGTATATGTACAGTATTACTGGAACTAGAAAATCAAGTTTATTGAAAATGACCGATACTGGATCATATATGACTGGACATCTAGTGCCAAACAATATATCATGTAAATATGATCCAATTTATAATTTAAATTTTACGACTATCTCGCTAATACCTGAATTCGCATATATTATTGCGATCTGCTAGAAGATCGAGTATAGTAAGTAAATCCTCTAGCGGATTCGGATCATATATGACTGGACATCTAGTGCCAAACAATATATCATGTAAATATGATCCAATTTATAATTTAAATTTTACGACTATCTCGCTAATACCTATATATATTATTATACCTATATATTATTGCGATCTGCTAGAAGATCGAGTATAGTAAGTAAATCCTCTAGCGGATTCCAATAATATATGAGAATTTCATTCAAATTGATAATATTTACATGATAGATATATTGTTTTGATAGAAGGCGATTAGTTAGATATGATCCAATATCGATCATTTTCAATAGGCTTGATTCCCTAAAGATTCCGTAATATATTATATAAATATCATTCAGATTACATAACGTTTACGCTAGATTTTCCCTCCTAAAATATTATAAATTTTTTTTACTCCTGTTACGTCAGTAATATCGACCCAATATTGATAATTTTCAGCAAACTTTATCATCTAGTATGAAATAGTTAATTTTATCCAAATCACATAATACCATATATACATTAGTTAATGCTTACAGATAACTGGATAAATCAAATTAATATGCATTCATTCATTCATAATAATTCATATTTTATTCCATTTCGTAATGGAAAGGATCAAAAAACGATTAATTGATAAGTTGAAGAATTATTATTGTTGAAATTTTAATGAAAAGAAGAAAACAACTCAAAGACTTTTAAAATACATTAAAAAATATTGATATAACATATTTATAGGCTACTATATCATGTACGAGTAATAATTTTAAATAACCAGTTTATAAAAAAAAAATATAGAAAGGAATTTAATTGTTAATGATTCATTAAGATTTTTTTAATGTACTTAGAAAGAGAAATATAATTTTTATCGAATCAGCTCGTAATATCATAAAATAAAATTAAAAATACTAATCCAAATAATATAATTATAAAAAGTGTTAAAAATTCAAATGTGATTGTAATAAATTACGTAAATCAGGATTAAATATCAACACTTGGAATATTTTAAAGCATTTTATTGTTACTGTTCTCAATTCATTTTATCTGAAAAGTATGCTATTAATCAAGCGGAATTTTTCAAACTAAATCATAGATATAAAAGAATATATCAGATATAAAATGGAATATGATCGAACTATAGTTATTAATAATCATTATAAAAATATACGATAATTCATAACGAAACTCATTTGAAATACATAAAAGTTAGATGCATAAGTATAGATGTTACTTGATTTATATACAGTAATGTTGTTGGATTACTCTCTTATTAACCAAATGCTGTACAGTACTGAATTTAAAAATTGTTAATAAAATATTTAGTATAGGCTAAGTATTTGCATAAAAAGTCATTTGATCAGATAAATGATTTTATGTAACAAATTATATAAAATTGAATCGGCTCAAATTTGAAATCTGTTGAAAATTAACATATATTGAAAATGTTGATATATTAGCATACTTTATATTGTTTAATTGTAATAAATAATTACTGTTTTCTTCATCAACAGAGGATAATATAAAAATTGCTGATAAACAGTATTCCAAATTTCTAATTTTGTTTTATTCTCCGTTATATCAAAAACGGAAGTAGTTTTGCAAATTCTGTTTTATTCGTTGATTTTAATGATTCTGAAATATCCAACTCGTTGAAGTTCTTCAAATTGTATTTATACTTATTGATATAATTTTAAACAATTTATCTATGCAAATTTATGCTTTTACTAATTTATTAGCAAAACTTCTATGCTCATTAATTGCTTTCAATTGAAATTTTCGTTTATCTGAAAAGTAAAATATATAATATATGTCATTAAAAATAAAAGGAAATATTGCCCATATTTAAATAGAGATAAAATCGATATTTCAATACAGTAATATAGCTGGAATAAATAATGTGATTTTGCAGATAAATTATTGGATATAATTCAAATTTGAAAAAAACAGCAGAGTTTCTTGTTTCACAATCTCGATTATTGCCATTTTAAAGTATAAAAATATTTTAAAATGGTTATAATCATATACAGTTTACTCCCGATTTACGGGGTAGTCAGGAAATTAATTTTCCCAGGATAACTGATTCCCCAAATAATCTTCAAAATGTTGAAAAAAATCGAAATTATATATTTAATATTAAAAAATAAATAAATTGCATTCTATTATTTGAAAAAGGAAATTTATTTATAACAAATTATTGCAGTTTTAATTGTCAATTATCTAAGATAAAAATATTGAAAAAAATCTGAAGGCCTTTAAAAATCTTTGATATCGTATCTGTGATTAACCGTTACTTCCAGGTTGTGGATTAACCCTACATAATCGAGATACTAACTGTATATTATTGATAGAAGTATATCAATATGTAATGTTAACAGTAGTAAAATGAAAAATTTTTATTAAATGCCCACATAATCGAGATACTAACTGTATATTAGAAGTATATCAATATGTAATGTTAACAGTAGTAAAATGAAAAATTTTCATTAAATGCAGAGAAAATAAAATTACATTATATAGTTAGTGTGCCAAAAATAAATACAATGCAATAAATTTAAAATATAAATTTAATAAAATTTTTAAAAATCTTTCTGAATATTGCTAATGGAAACAAATGTAGTGTGTTAACCAATAAATCAATGTTTACTGAACTATTATTTTTGTATGTAAAATTTTTTTAATCTCTCTTCCTGTAAATAGTAGGCAATAATAATAGCTTCACTATATTTAATAATAAGTCAAATCTCAAAATAATTCTAAATATATCAAGATTTCTTATACAGTATCTGAATAAAATTTAAGAATTAGTATAAAAACTATTATACTGAATATAATATTCTTTTTATATTTACTGAAACAATTTAAGTGGTCTAACAGAAAATAAGAAATGAAAAATATTATCATTATTGTAGATAAATTTCTCGCATTTTTCGTATAAAAATCGAGAGATACATAAAAATAATCGTTTATTTCTAAAATTTTGGTTACTTTTTTATCTTTTTGTTTTAAATTTGAATTTTGCCATTAATTTTGATATAATCAATAACAATTTGTAAGATAATATTATGAATGAATTCATGAAAAAACTTAAGTACAGCATTTTATCTACAGTATTGTATTCCAGAAAAAATGAGTTATCAATTAATTGCCTCGAAAGAAATATCTTAAATATTTTCGTTGAAAGCGCATTTGATTTTGGAAAAGTTAAGGGTCAAAGATATTAGTTGTAATAAATTTGTATCAGCAATTGTTGCACGAATTTAAAAATAAAAAACAAAACAGAAAAATCTTTTGCTTTGTATAGAATATATACTGAAAAAGAAAATAAAGAAATTTCTGCGATCCTGGCTCCCTTAAGGTGCGTGGCCTAGGAAATTACTTTTCCTGGGACCGAAAAACAGGGGAGGAATAGCTGTCAGAGTGAAACCGACTCTTTCTTACTTTCCCTCCGGCTTCGTATTGATCTTACCGCCTTGATTCATTGAAATGCAAAAGTTTCTAGGCTTTGAGTTTCAGAATAAATCCTGCTACTGAAATAGGATTCTTTATCGGAGCTATAGAAAGGCAGAACAAGATGGATGAGACGCCATTTGTGCCAAAAAAAAAGTACTATCAATGGCAGATGCTAGCCGCTCGCTTCTCTCATTCAGCTTTCTCTTTTCTCCGCAAGGATTCGCTAGTGTCATTGATAGATCGGTGACGTCGACTTCCGGTCGTCAGAATGATGTCTGAAGTGGTCGGAAAAGATGGAATTGAGGTCGACGGAAACATAGTTATTAGGTAAAGAGCTATAGTTTCCGCTTGTGATCACATTAGGGTTTTTCGGTTTGATATTCATTTCTTTGACTGACTTCAAGCATGATTTGGTTCACTATACGAATTCTTTTGATGTCACTTAAAAGAAGTATTGATTGTCGAAGTAGCTGTCACTCGAGAGATGTAATAACCACTTGTTGTTTATTTATCAAAACTTTTTTACAAAGTTGAATTCTTAAAAATATTATTACTATTTGAACTATAAAAGCTTATTGGATTCTAAATCGATTCTACTTGAGTTTTAATTATATTTATAGTTTTATATTGAATTATATTTTATAATGTAATATTGAACAATGACATCTGATTATTAAAAAATTCATCATAATAAATTTTGTAAACTTCATCCCAAAAATATACATGATTATAACAAGGTACACAATGAAAAATATTTAATCTATTTTAACGATTTTTAATTAAATATATTTTGATTGATATTCCAAAATTGCATGCATAGTATGTAGTAAGAGATTTTGTATCTTAGTTAAATTTAAGTCAAACTAAAATTACTGATACTTAGTTTTTTTCTGCTAGATTTCTTTTCATAGTTTGGAAAACATAATTCTTATTAAATAATTGATTTAAATGTTTATTGTTGTACACTAAAGCTATGAGTGCTATGAGAATTTTTCTTTTAAATCGAAAAATGATATAATTTCTCTCTGAAAATTTGAAATTCATATTTAGAAAATATAGTTAGTGTGAGAAAACTTTTGTATATTTACAATATCAAGTTATATTAAAAATGAAAAATCAATATATAATTTTTCATTATCATACATACATACATTATCTTCTAATTATCAATATTCATTACAGAATAAATATGATGATAATTTCATAAAATAACAATATACATAAGATATCGAAGATTTTCAATAAACTTTATATTTGAAAATGATTGGATAGTAGTGTATTTAAAGTAGATTTCTGATTAACAGGGTAATCCGGAAATTAATTTCTCTGGATAATTTATAAAAAATAAAAATAAATAAATACAAAAAAATGAAAATGATTGGATAGTAGTGTATTTAAAGTAGATTTCTGATTAAAGGGGTAATCCGGAAATTAATTTCTCTGGATAATTTATAAAAAATAAAAATAAATAAATAAATACCGGAATTATTCAGAATATGCATTTAATATTAGAAAATAAATACATTGTATACATATATATAAAGTACATTCAAATGTTCAAATACCGGAATTATTCAGAATATGATTTAATATTAGAAAATAAATACATTGTATACATATATATAAAGTACATTCAAATGTTCTTTATTTATTGAAAAAATAAACAAAATTTTATTTACTACACTGAGCAAAAATTAATTTATTGGATTGTTTTTACTGGAAGTCCGCCATCCCTCCATCTTGTTACGGTTCAAGCACAATAAAGCGCTGTCTACATTTATGACGCATTTTCTGTCGAATTATTTCAATATTCCACATATGGCATTATAAAATAAAATTTTAAACTGCAATCGATATAAATAAAATTGATTTTATTTTTGTTTTAAACAAATTACTGTACAAGAAAATATCGTAATTTTCTGGACATATTTGTAACAAGTAGTTTATATATAGCATAAAATATCTATTGCTAATATGATGTGCAATGTTATTTTTGATTATTATTTATGATAAATAAATAATACTGTACACAAAAAATATGGAGTCGGAACACTGATCTGCACTTGAAGTCGTCATGTTGATTGGCTGTATTTCCATTGTGTCTATTGCAGTGAAATTTTTTTTATAGTCTGTATACTGAGTTTTTCCCCTAGAAATTCGTCACACGTTGATGTGTCTGATACGTTGATTAAACCAATAACAACGAAAACGGAAAAATCACTTAATTCTTCATACTGTATTTAAACCATGTTTATTAGAAATTAACTAAAAAGGCCGAACCATTGATGTGTCTGACACGTTGATTAAACCAATAACAACGAAAACGGAAAAATCGCTTAATTCTTCATACTGTATTTAAACCATGTTTATTAGAAATTAACTAAAAAGGCCGAACAAAATAGAATGGCCAGTCAGTTAGCATACACAATAGAATTAATAGGTGTTACTTACCTACTGAAACGAGGATAATTCATAGAATTCGGGTCCATCGTGGAAACTATTTAGAAGAAAATGTTAATTTGTTCAGAAATATAACAAATTTATATAAATCATGTAAAGGGGAGAATCAAAAATCTATTAGTGTTCACTTCAACTTAATTGTTATAGTACAGCTTTTCCCATCACGAGACATTTTCACTTATTAATCAGTCATTCTATTCGGATCAGACTAAACGTTTTAAATGCTTATAATGTGATTAAAATAATAATTATAATTATAAGGGCTCTTCATTAACTTTCTCGTTTTTAAAATACTGATGAACATTGTAAATAATATTTCTTCCTTGGCGATAAATTGATTTTCCAGGTCCTAAACTCGAATTACTCACTATCATAAACAAAAAACAAATCAAACTAAGAAAACGAAACTTATTCTAATCCTCTTGCCACTGACAAGACTATTTGATAAGTATTGTTCATTATTTTTTCAAATTTATTAATGCTTCATAATTTGATAAAAGAATATAACACAGAATAGTGAGAAAATTTATTAAAATTCTGACAAATAATTATTTTATTATACGTAACTAATTCTATTTATGTTAAAATTATTGTACATGAAAATATCACTGATATCTATATTGTAATGCTAATTTTAACATTCACTACTGTCAGTGACGTAACCAACTTTTTTTATTGGGTGGGCCACACCGATGTGAAAGAACATTCTCCTGTATGCGCTTTATTAAATCGTATTTACGTAACAGAATGCTTGATGATCGGTTAAGCAATTTAGCAATCATGTTCATCGAGAGAAAAATCGCAAAAGCTCTTGATTTGGATAAAGTAATCGATCGTTTTGCATCATTAAGTAAAAATCACTGTATAATTTTGTATTGAGCTGATATCAAATAATTACTTATATTTACCAATATTTGGAAACTTTATTTATTCTTTCCAGCTAATCGCATTAATTAAAGATAATATTATAATAAATATACCAGTTAACAAGAACAATATTTGGACGCCATAGTTCCTCGGATCCAAAATGAGTCCAATAAATTTTATCGTAATAATATGGATTCCATTTCAATTTGTAATCAGTCCACGTCTATTAACAAAATATTTATTAAATTATTAATAGCTTTTTTTAAATATTTAAGATTATATTAAAAAAATTATCGTATTATAGTTCTTTGATAGTATAAATATTATTTTAAAAATACAGTACAGTGTTTGTTTAATTAAAAAAGTTTCTTTAATTAAATAGATCGTTGTGAAATTGTGATATATAATATGTCAAAGATTAATAATTAAAATATTTCATTATTAAATTTCAATAAATTTAACGTTGAAATTTTCAATAGTTTTTTTTTTTAATAATGTTTAATTAAAAAATTAAAATAGCTTCAAATTTACTTTAACGTGATGTATAATATTTTTTTATGATGTAACCAATTAATTTAATACATTTTTCAGCTGATATAAGTACATTTAATACATTTTTCAGCTGATATAAGAATGAGATGTGTAATGAAACTTTAAATAAAGATTTGCCGTCTGACAAGTCTATTTTTGACTACCAGAAACATACTGTATAAATTCATTTTTTTTATGACATTGGTATCTGTAAAATGTGATAGGCTAAGTGGACAATCTTAGAAAATATTTGAGTACGACTCGTATTCTTAATGTATTACTGTTTTGCCAAATGTTGAAGGAGTAATGAGATATGATTGGTAAGATAAAATATACATTTCTCACTCTGAGGTGTATCCTAAGCATATAGACTTGGTGCTTTTGAATTTTATTAAAGCGAGAGTGACGTACTGTACATAAATACTTGATATAGTTCTTTAAAATTTCGCGTTTATATCAATCTTTCAGTCCTTCTCCTAGAACAAAATATGAGTGAGTTAAAGAAATAGTGAGGATACAAACAGTAAGTTATTGTATACAGTATTTTTTTGAATAAATTTAATATTACCAATGATGTATTATCCAATATTTTTTAAAAGGCATTTTATGAAAATAGTAATAATTAATTGTATATATAATTTTAGCTAAAGAATTTTGCTAAGTATATAAAATACAATATTTATTTAATTGAAAAATTAGATTTATCAGTCAATTTAAAAAATTTACTAAATATATTATAAATTCGTGTATAAAACAATATGAATTTTTGTTAAATTATGACAATTACATTAAATGTAATTATTATAAACAATAATTCAATAGCCTATTCAACAGGAGGAAAAAAAATTTATATAAATTGAAATGTTTTCCAACTAATCACTGTTTATCATCAACATAAAAAAACAGATAAAATTTTTTGTTCAGTTATTATTTTTCTGAGACAGACCTAGTGTGTTACATTGGATACATTTCAATTTATATGAATTAATTATATAGTATAATTAAATGTATAATATTTAGATAAATTGACTGTTTAGAATTATATTAATAAAAAAAACCATCATGATTGATAGTATGTTAAATAATACCATTTGATCAGATTTCAACATAGAAAAGTGATAAATAAAATATAAATTTTATTTGTACGGTACATCTTTAAAAATAACCTTAACATTCGAAGTTATTTATTAGCAATTAAATGATATTTAATATAGTCCGATTTATTTTTTTATTAAAATTTAATGTACAGATAAAATTTGCATTTTATTTATCAATTTTCTATATTGAAATCTGATCAAGTGGCCTTAACATACAATCATATTTTTTATATCAACAATATTATATTATAATATTACTGACATATCATTTTCGTAAAATGCGATTTAATGTAAAGAAATTGCTTTTTATAATTTTCCTAAAAATATAATGAACTAATAAAATCTTTGTTTTGATTTCGATGTTTCAATTGATATCAATCAAATACTCTACATATTCAAAACACGTAAACTGAAACTGAGATTTATCAGTTTTACTACGAATTTTATCTTCCTTTTTTTTACTATTTTATATAAAGCAAATAAACTAAAATAAACAATATAATTTTTCCCGAAAAAATTACATAATAATATAAATAATTATTTAATTAGAGTTCATTTAAAATTTTTATATGTTTGTTAATAAAATATAGTCTATTCAACAGGAGGAAAAACAATTTATATACAGTAAATTGAAATGTTTTCCAACTAATCACTGTTTATCATCAACATAAAAAAACAGATAAAATTTTTTGTTCAGTTATTATTTTTCTGAGACAGACCTAATGGGTTACATTGAATACATTTCAATTTATATGAATTAATTATATAGTATAATTAAATGTATAATATTTAGATATATAATTATGCCTAATAACTTATTATGTTTATTCGACAGACATGTTTAAATAAAAATTTAGTACAGTTGTCGCCCTACCGAAGCACGGCAAAAGTAGTACAGATCGAAAGGTGGGCCGAAACACCCAAAAAATCCTTAGTGGACCAGGGGTCAAAGATAGAGCTGCAAAGTTCCATTGGTTTCAAACGGTGCATGCGGTTTGATGTTGTCTAGCCTCGCTGCAGTCTGCGACGCGACGCGTCCCATTCCCGTGCTCCGCTACCTATGCAGCTTATACGCCTCTATCTCGTAAACGTTTAACCTTTGACCCCTGATCCACTGGGACTTTTTGAATGTTTATGCCCCCCTTTCGTCGTGCTTCGATAAGGCGACAATTATGCCAAAAATTTCATATCAAATAATTTACTATAGGCCATTTCTGGATGAACTCCTCAATGTTAGAAAAACGAAGTCGTCTGTAGCATTAGTTAGACACCTCATCAACATGGCGGACGCGAACGTAATTTCGACAATATAACAAATTGATTTGTTTTTCTGACCAGACGTATCCCATTTATGTTAGTAAGTGTGATGGCCAGATTCTAATAATTTATAAAAAGAATGTAGTACCCCAATATCGAGTTTTGTACCACCTGATACGTCCAGTTCAGCGGCTATGCTTTTTTTCTGCCCCTTGACCATTAAGGGAACTGTATCCAAGTCAGAGCACTCATAAAAGTTTATAACCATACCATGTTAAAAATATAGGGTGCGTTCCAAACCTCAACAGATTAATCAGTGATGAGTAAGAAATATCAGTAAACTGTTCCAAAATTCAACAAGCCAATCAGTGTTGAGCTGATCAGAAGCTCAACACAGTCATCTTGCATATTTTACACCCCCTTTCCAATCAGAGAGATTACTAAGGGGGCGGGGCCAGTTCCAACCACAGGCTGCACCCACACCCGTGGAGGGAGGCGGATGATGAAGGACAAGGAACACTGGGCCGGGCCCAGTACCCCGAAAAAATCTGAGACCAGACCTTGGACGTGAACCCAGGTCCTTCTGTGTGGCATGCTAACGCGTTACCACTCGGCCATCCAGCCGCCCTTATGAAAGCGTTATTCTGTTAATATCCACATATTATGTGAATATTAATAGAATAACATTTTATAAGATAAATAAATTTGTCTTACAAAATTTTAGCGCGCATTTTGTTTTACACGAAATGAATCATAGGACCAGCATTAAATATCTTGGGAAAGCGTAGCTTACCGCTATGGGAACTCACAAGCGGAACTGCTCATTGTCTAGCAATCAAACTGTTATTTAACATTTGAAAAATATACATATTATTTCATTTTTAAAAATATTTTGAAGATTGAATTTTATGATATTAATTTTTTTTTATTTTCACTTGCCAAATCAATTAACTCCATCAGTCACTCAAAATTTGTAACTAAATTAATGATTACTCTAAGGATATACTATATTATGCATTTGATATGTCATTACATAAAAGTTACATCTGTAATAATACATACCACAATGTTTATTTGAATTTATATTTTAAAGGGAATTTTAAAAAACAGTTTATATTATTTTATCATTTTTCTCCACTTTTTGTTTTGTGGAGTTAATCGATTTGGCAAGTGAGCGGCTCATATAATAATTAGGTAATAATATAAAAGGCTCTTTTTATCTGTGGAAGATATAAAAACACATAAAAAGGTATATAAAAAATCTTTGGTCCAAATTATTTGCATAAATCAGGAAATTTCTATATTAATATATGATTTTTATCAAAAAAAGAGAGTAGATATATTCAGGTGTTTAACTCTTTGAAGAATGAAGGACAAACTGAGAAGAGTATAGGAAAGCATGAGGAAAGAATTCTTTTCAGAAGATTGAAACCATAAGCAGAAAAAAGAAAGCACTCTTTAATTAAAAATGGTTTTCAAATCAACCAAACAATCTAGCCGAACTTCCTCTGGCAGACAAAGTTTAAGTTACATTTTACAACGATTATTTTTGAATATGAATTCAAAAATAATCGTTGTAAAATGTAACTTAAACTTTGTCCGCCAGGAGAAGTTTGGCTAGATTGTTTGGTTGATTCGAAAATGGTTTATACCCTGTTTGTTTGTTGTTAATATGATAAAAATGGTTTGCATATTTTATAGCAGCATTTCCCAAACTATGTTCTGCAGAACACTGGTGTTCCACAAAAGATCTATAACTGTTCTGTAAAAAATTATGAAAATTAATATCTCTCATATAATTTAATTAAAATACTGTGCTAAGTTGAAGCTGGGAGTCGCTAGTTAATTTTACCCAATTACAATTTGATAATAAATGTTTGTTTTGCCTAATTTATTTATTAATATTTACCTATACTATAAAATAACCAAAGTGTTCCATAAAAATTTCAAGATTTGTGAAGTGTTTTGCCATAGAAAAAGTTTGAGAAATGCTGTTTTATAGTATACAGAAATATGTAGAAAAAAGAATGGAATACTACATTTTATCACATGCATGTGAATTCTGCCTCCTATCCACATGAAATACTGATGTTTAATATATCAGTTGATGTTCATATTGGAAGTAGAGGAAAATTATATCTCAGAAATATTCCTGTTATGTAATTATGTGCAATCAGAAGAGTTAATGTGTTTAATTTGATTATGGGTATCTAATAACAGCTTGAAATTATCGTATTGATTAATTTTTCAGCAATAAGATTTCTTTAAAAAATATAATAAAAATAGGGAAATTGTTAACACTTCTCAGGAAACAGACATTCTTAGCAAGTCTTCAAATCTGATTTTATAAATAAAACATGATATAAACAGTACTTTATTTGTACAAATTCTTCAGGTCATAGCATAAGTCAAATTACATAAATTATTAAATAATTCAAGTAATTCAAAATATAGCTCAAGATTGCAAAGTTAAATTATTTTATGTGATTAACATTTTCAAATCATCATTAGGTCTAAGACAGTCTTAGACCTGATGATGGCCCTGAAGATAATTTGAAAATGTTAATCAGATAAAATAATTTAACTTTGCAGTCTTGAGCTATATTTTGAATTACCTGTTTTATACTTGTGTGAATGTAGAAAGATACAAAAATGTATAATTATTAAGGTAAAATTAAAATAGCATTATATGCTATAAATAAGGAATAACATTGCTGCAAGTTAGGTAATATACAATAATCTAGTAATAATTCATATTATTACAGTATCACTCATACCCTGAAGTTAGGTCTTAGATCAGTCTGTCAATTACATTATTTGAGATGACATAAATTGAAACAGATTTTCTCATGTATGCAATGCTAAAATGGAGCAATTACTTCTAAAACAAGAAATTTTGATCAAGAAAAACAACATACTTATTCTATGCTTTTGAAAGATTATAAAAAATGAGATCTAATAAATCAAATGACAGTTTAAGAAACAAAAGATATTGTTTCTTGAACTAGAGCATTTGAAAAAATTGCTAATAATATACCTTGCATATATTCATCCCACTTCTTGTTTAATTATAAATATTACAGCACAAATTATATTTTATATAAAGATACATCCTGTTATGTTTTAAATACCAGAATATTCGAATTCGAAGTTAAAGAATTCGATATTCGAACTGTATGTTAGAAGCTAGTAAATGTAAGAGCTGACGATGGTGAGCTAAACACCGAAAACGTTACTCAATAAAAGTTTGTTTTAAAGAAACTTAGTATATATTTTGGTCTGCTCAAAATTGCTGTTACTTCTGGAACTTTTTTATATATGAATGATATAACATTCGAATATTTTATTTGTTTATGTATTATGCTGACGATGGCTTAATGAAGCTGAGATATAACATTCGAATATTTTATTTATTTATGTATTATGCTAACGATGGCTTAATGAAGCTGAAATATCTTCAGTTATAATAAAGAACGTTTCCACTTATAAATATTACAGCACAAATTATAATTGCTAATAATAGTAATTGTGATATAAAAGTCTGATGAATGACTTAAGGAAATCAAGTGCTGAAGTCTTTTATAAGATAAATACCTCTTTCCTTTCAAAATATCATAAAAGCAAGCAAGCATTCTCTTTAGTCCTTGCCTAAGTATTGCTCTCATTGAACAATAAATATAACCAAGAATTTGGATGTAACTTCAATGAATACAAATCTCTTTCAATTTTGAAATCATTATGATCTAGCTGAAGGCTCAAGTTAAAATTAGATTTTTCAAGCATGCTTTGCCTTTGAATTTAAAAAAATTGTAAAGTTTGAGTTCTTCATCATGAAAGTTTAGCAGTTCAAAACTGTCTTCAAAATCAAGTTTGTTGCTATATTCTTTGCCTTTGAATTTAAAAAAATTGTAAAGTTTGAGCTCTTCATCATGAAAGTTTAGCAGTTCAAAACTGTCTTCAAAATCAAGTTTGTTGCTATATCTCTGGAATTTTTATTGTCTAGACCAGCATTTTCCAAACTATGTTCCGCAGAACACCAGTGTTCCACAAAAGATCTATAAGTGTTCTATAAAAAATTATGAAAATTAATATAAGTCTCATATGATTTAATTAAAATACTGTGCCAAGTTGAAACTGGAGTTGCTAGTTTATTTTACATAATTACAATTTGATAAAAAATGTTTGTTTTGCCTAATTTATTTATTTATTAATAGCTACCTATATTATAAAATAACCAAAGTGTTCTGTAAAAATTTCAGGATTTGTGAAATATTCAATCATAGAAAAGTTTGGGAAATGCTGGTCTAGACCATGGGTCGGCAAACTTTTGAGACAGAAGAGCCAAACCTGTCCATCATAACAATTTAAAAATTATTTGAGAGCCATAAATATATTTTTACAAAAGAAAATTTAAAGTAATGTTATAACAATTTATATTAATTATATCTTTATTAAATGAAGAAAAAACACAAAAAATTGTTCTCATTGGTTTTAATCAGTGTGAGCAATGAGCTGCTTACCATGTGCTAAATTGTACCCTCCACTCCCTTAATATATCATAGGGATATATAAAGCGACACGCCTCGTGACGCATTGCTGAAGCATGGGGCTTCGCGACATGCTTCGACAATGCATCACGAAGCGTAACACTTTGCTTATCTTCAAGATGTGCGTAATTTAAGATTCGTTTATCTTTACAAGCGTGTCATGAGGCATGACATTTCACGCATCTTAGTGCCATGAAGTTTTGCTAGATCTATAAAACAAATGAAATCACCATTATGTGAATAAAATTCTTTAAAAATTTTATAAATAAAACTATGATAGCTTTATTTTCATTTTCAATTTTACTTCAGAGCGAAAATGAAATTATGATAGTTTCATTTTCAATTTTACTTCAGAGCCAAATGTATATACCTAAAGAGCCGTACGTGGCTCGCGAGCCGCAGTTTGCCGACCCCTGGTCTAGACAACAGAATCAATTTTTGGAGTGGTATCTGAGTCCTGAATTTGTGAAGAAGAAAGTGCAAACTTTCTGGCAGATGCACTTTATTGCTTTGTCAGTAACTTATGTTCATGAATTTCCTATAATCCTTAGTGCAACTAGATTATTGAAGGTTACTCAAAATTTTTTAAATTTCCTTTTTTTACTATTAAATTTTATGTCACGTTTTATCCTATTGATACTAAGCAGCAAAGGAATGTCCATTATATGATACCCACATCTGAGTAAGGTCTTCTATTCTTATTTTATGTTGATTTATAACTAGAAATTACTAAAAGCAGTTCTTTTTCAACATTCACAATAAGTATAATAAACCTATATCCATGGTGGGGTTGACTATGAGAAAAAAATGGAGTTCAATAAGTCAGATCTAGACCTTGAAAAAAGCTTAATTTGGGATCAATTCCATATTTAAAATCCTGGAGAATTTGATATCTGGAATTGATCCCAAATCATCCATGATAATGCAACACATTTCTATATGCCTGACTCACCATCAGTTACTGAAGGTGAAGGCATATAGAAGTGTGAAAATAATTTTCCATCCAGAGGAACTAGAATCAAACTTAAATACAATTCACAGATGAATTTGCATACTTTGATTAATAAATTAGATCTTGATCATTGATGTAAGTATAGAACACAATGTAACTACAAGATAATGCAAATTGGGAAATTATAATATATGATAACTTTACTATCAATAATCAATTATTGTTGATAATAATAATAGTAATAATAATTTATGATACAGCCTTTTATTAATTATTTTAATTAATTAATAAAAAGGCTGTTTCATATTTAAATTTAATTATTATACACCTAGCCCTTGATTTGCACAGCACTCAATTTACATGGTTTCGCTTTTACACGGTTTTTAAATGAAAACAAAAAAATTTTTTTGGGTTTTATTTTGATTGTTTTGCATTATGCCATTTATAAATTAAAAGAATATCATATTGTCACGTTTTATGGGTTTATGAGTTCGTAGAGATTAATAAAGAGTGAATACAGCTATATTTCGTATAGTCCAATTTATTCACACAAAACAAAATAATCTTGTTTCACTATAACTAAATTCAATACAAAATCCGATAATTATCTCATACAACACTAATTTATGTCTTTAATTCAGAATAACTCATAGTTCTTCTTAGTCCACTTTCACTTTCACAATTTATCGCTCACTATTAATTTTTACTGTCCAAGTTTTGCAGTTCAACTAAACTCAACTCATGCTTGCAGCTCGCCTATTTATGTTTGAATGCTTTTATTGTTTTTATTTGTATGGAATATTGTTAATTTTTTTTGTAGTGTATTCAATGTTAATTAATGTTTGTTTTCATTTTCAAAAATAAATTGAAAAAGTATAAGCATTAAATTGTCTTTAAAAATTAGTGAACCAATCCCCTTTTTTCCTTTAATCCTTATCTCATTTTACATGGTTATAAAGAACATATCCTTGACTTTTCATCATCTTCTTTAGATAGATTTACAGTTTAATTGAACATATCCTTGTATTTTGTATGAATTCTGTGCTTCGTTTTACATGGTTTCGGTTTGCACGATTTTTCCAGGAACGTATCTACCATGTAAATCAAGGGCTGAGTGTATAAAAATATGAAATTTAAACGCTTCGTTTTACACGGTTTCGGTTTGCACAATTTTTCCAGGACTACCATGTAAATCAAGGGCTGAGTGTATAAAAATGTGAAATTTAAATATTTAAATTTTGTATTTTTAATTTTTCCCTCAAATTATAGTTGTTTTTATTATTTTTGCAATATACATTTCCTGATCTGCACAATTTAGATTTATGTAATTTTTCAAAAATGTAAGTAATATTACTGTAATTTAAAAAGAAAATTTAATAATTTTAAAGTTATAATCTTGATGAAAATGGCAATTCTAACTCTGTTATTATTATTTATAGTAAAGTTATCATGCATTACAATGCCTAAGAACAATTTACCATATATTATTTTTTGTAATATAAGTTTGTGTGTATATATACATTTATATTGTTTTCAAACATTATTTGAACATCTTAAAATATACATAAATGATATATATTTTAATATTATTTAAAATTTTCCAAACACTTATATTGCAAATTAAATTTTTCATGTTTTATTTGATCTTTTATAAAATAACAAAAAAAATTCTGGAAAGAACTAATTATTGCTACCTTATGGCTGCAATTTAATTGATATAAAATGCAGGATTAAAATGTCTGGCATGATTTTTCTATTAAATTTCATAAAAATCCAACAACTAGTTGAAAAGATTCTAAGAGAATATTTCTGAAGTTTGAATACTTGATTTTATAATTTCTCACATTCTAAAGAAAAGTGAGAACTTATGAAATCATCATACCTTCTGACTTATCCCTCTGTTCACATCTGTGTTCACTTTACAAATATTCGTTGAACTAATAAGTATATTTTAATGAAATTTAATAGTGATGTTTTTTACCTTGATGCTGCATCATTTAATCATCTAGTTTCAACAATTTAAACATGTCAGACAATTAAATTTCTGAGATACTCTCTTAATACATTACAATTTATTTGGATTTTTATGAAATTTGGCAGGATGGTCAAGTATGCTTATAATAACACATCAGTTAACTCTCTATTTTAAAAATATTTAAAAATGGTGGATATTCAAATTTAAATGTTTCTCCTTAATAACTTTTGAACTACTTGCTAAAGTTTATAAAATTCAATCATTGAATTTTATAAACTAGTAAAATAGACTAGTAAAATTGAATTTGAAAAGTAATCAGACTAGTAAAATTGAATTTGAAATAAGATTAATTAAGTGTAGATTTATTCATTTTAAGAATTTTATAAACTAGTAAAATAGACTAGTAAAATTGAATTTGAAATAAGATTAATTAAGTGTAGATTTATTCATTTTAAAAATAGTAACATTTTAATAATGCCCCCAAGCACTTTTGGATAACATTTATCTTCAGTGAATTCCTTAAGACATTTGAAACTAATATAATTAAGACATCATAACTGAACTTCTAATGATCAACAAGACTAGACACAACTATTGCATAAATAAAAGTAATTTATTTGTAGTGATTTTTGTTTAGTAATAAAAGGATTTACAAGAAGTCTGTAAAATCAATCTTTCTAATTACATATAGATTTTTAATCTAAATTCATTGCTTCTTCATTGCATTTTTTGCTATGATAAATTTGCAATAGTATTGTGTTACTTTTAGAAAAAATTAGAATTGTTTGCTTAGCAAAACATTTTTCTCTAAAAAGTTTTCATAAGGAGCTAAAGATAATGATAAATTATATTTAACTCTCGTTTTATGTGGGGGTTAGGTTCTATCATAGTTCACAATTCAAAAATTCATAATTTGAGGTAAAATTACTGGTAATTTTCTGGAAGTTTCACTTCTCATTGGTAGAGGGAAACACACTCAGGTAATCCCTTTTGTTTTATTTGCAGAAGCTTTTAGAAATGCATAGAAATTCATTTAAACAGTGTGTAACAGTAACAATATCTATAAAGGTATAAATTTCATAATTTTGAAACTACATAATTTGAGGCTTTGTAAATCAAAAGTTACCTATACGATGAAATTTTAAATTCCATTTCAAATTAGAATCTATATTCAGAACAAAATTTCTGCATTATAAATATTAAATTTTGAATATGAAAAACAGACTATAATCTATGTTATCATGGAACTAATTTACATTTGATCATAATTTTATATTAATGATTAAAATGTTGTGCAAATTACCAAAAATTACTTAAAGTAAGTTAATTGATAAAAGATTTTCCTGAAATTAGAAATTTATTTTATTCAAATAACCCAAGAAACAAACCATGAAACATGCAGACTTTAAAATCAGCTTGGCAGTATAACACTGTAGCACAAAATATAAAGTCCTTGTTTAATGCCACTTTAGTTAGCATTGTTTTGCTATTATGTCGTCAAGAAAATTAAATTAATAAATAAAAAAACTTAAAAATTTTAAGGCAATGAAATGAAATAATGTCTTACTTTCTTATGTTTCTCTTCATAATAGAAAGAAAAATGAACTGGAAACCTATAGTAATTATAGAAAATAAGGTAGCCATAGTTTATATAAACACTAACTGAAGTATATGATATTTTCTATGATAAATATATTAATTAAAATATGTAGCACACAAGACATTCAACTGGATTGCAGATCAGAATGTTTCAATTTTCCAATCAGAGGATCAGGGATTGAATTAGGAACCCATCCCTTGGGAAATTTATGTAAGGAGTTTGTACCAGACTCATTTTTCCCCATCCTATACAATTTGACAGGCTTCCACAAGTGTTGGTGCTGTGATAGGACTTGGAATAACATAGCTATTTAATCATTAGTAAATGATTGAGATCTGATGTTAAAAAACTAACAATAGACATATCACCTGTGAATTCTAAACTATCTTTTATTAGAAAAAATTTTTTTTATCTAAATTTGCATGATATATATAGCTTTTGCAAATTGATTTAAACCTTTTGCACGAACATTCAAACTCTCAGCTATGAACACTTACAAAATGGTGAGAAAGAGTAATAAATAAATGAGTGTAATATTGATATATGAAAATAAATTTATTTTCAAATTAATACAAATTATAATGAAAAATATATATATATTATTATATACATTAAATTTAGTGCAATGGTTGGCTAGTAGCTGGTAACAAAAGAAATATGTCCATAACATAATTTGCCCAATCCTGGGAAGTAATACCAGATAAACTGAGTACGATGACTTCCAGTAACTGATGTTTCTCCCAATACCTTAGTATATATAAAAATGAGTTTTTTCCTGGTTTACAAGGATTGATTGATTGAAGTTCACTGCATACTGCCTTTTTATTAGAATAGTTGACTTGCTATTCATTCTGTCTGCTTCTATTGATGCTTTTTTTAAGCGTAATTTTTAAATCTCGTAATACATTTCTTATGGAAGATATAATTAACTCAATACTAAAGTTCTTATAGCACTATCAGCAAGGAATAAACAAAGTTTATTGTCATATAACATTTTCGGACTCTAATACGGTCCCTCTTCAGTACATGCTTCTTAACAACAGACCGTTAACTAAGAAACCATATATATACGTACCGATATTGTGATATTGTATATAGTAAAACATTGCACGGTACCATTAATAAAGCGTTAAAGCATAACAACTTTAGAATAGCATGAAAAAGAGGATATACACTTTTTAATATCCTCAGAAATGGTAAGGATCCTATACCCAACTGTAAGAAACCTGGTATCTATTCAATCCCTCTTTTTAACAAAGATGAGAATTGTCAACAGTGGTATATAGGTAGCACGAAAAGAAATTTATCTTAAGAGGCTCAAAGAGCATATGTCAGATGTCACTTTAGGGAGATTGACAACAGCCCTAGCCAATAAAGTTTTCGAGCAAGATGTTATGATAGATTGGGCAAATGCCAATATAATTAAAACAGTATTCGATGGCAGAGGACTCACTACATTAGAGGCCATAGAGTTGGAAAAACGAAAAAATAAACAGTCCTTATTAATGATAATAGTCCGACTCTATCATGGAGATGGTGCGCTGTAAATACTTTATGAATAATGTATTGTTTATTTATGAGTACCCAGTACCCAGGATATCTGGATAAGTTGAAGACAGTGAGGATCTCACACTTGCACTCTCTACCATCCAACGTGTTAATATAACACATATGATGTTATCTCATTTTATTTTTATTAAAAAATTAGGTTCCATAGTTAACAGTCTGTTGTTAAGAAGCATGTACTGAAGAGGGACCTTATTAGGGTCCAAAAGCGTTATATGACAATAAACTTTGTTTATTCCTTGCTGATAGTGCTGTAAGAACTTTAGTGTTAGAGATGAGTCTCTGGGTCTTGACGAAGAAGATTAAAAGGTGTTCTTTCCCAGGTAGATTGGGTATTTGCAAGTTTTGTCCTGTTCCCTCATGGTCCATTGTTTATCACCTCAAAATTATCTCTTCTGTACTTTCTAATTATGCTTTTCCCCATATTCCATTTTATACCCGATTTTGAATCTGCCTCCTTTACAGAAAAATCTTCTTTATACAGTTTGACAAACAGTTTCTTTTTTCCATAGAAACAACCTCATACTTTCCATGCCTTCCTCCAGCGTTATATGACAATAAACTTTGTTTATTCCTTGCTGATAGTTCTGTAAGAACTTTAGTGTTTAGTTAAAGCAAGTGGTTTTTTATAAATAAAATTAACTCAATATTGTGTTCAAGAAGCTTCTCTCTTATTTTCATAAAAGTTAATTCCAAGCCTTCTCAACTTCTGTTTCTATTAAGTGAAGGACATCAAGATTAATTAGTTTTGTCCTGTTCCCTCATGGTCCATTGTTTAGCACCTCAAAATTATCTCTTCTGTACTTTCTAATTATGCTTTTCCCCATATTCCATTTTATACCCGATTTTGAATCTGCCTCCTTTACAGAAAAATCTTCTTTATACAGTTTGACAAACAGTTTCTTTTTTCCATAGAAACAACCTCATACTTTCCATGCCTTCCTCCAACTCTCCTTTGAGCAACAGAAGAGTTTGCAGAACTTGAATCACTGCCATTCCTGTAATATATATACATAAGTCAGTTTAAATTTTATACCCAAAATCACAGTTGGGGAACAGACGAACAAAGTTGTGCATTATAAGGCATTGCATTTCTATTAATCGACTGTTTTGAATATAGTTTAAATAAATTTGTAAAAAGTTTGATTTCACTAAAGCTGAAGACATTCTGCAACTAATTGGAGTAAAGAAGCGAGCTTAAACTTTAAGCAGAAATAACACCTTTATTTCACAATAAAGGTGTTATTTCTGCTTAGTGCTTAAGCTCACTTCTTTACTCTGATTAGTTTGATTTCAACTTTTTATAAATTTATTAAAAGCTTTTACAAATTGATTTCATTTGTAAAAGGTTTAAATCATTTTGAAAATGGGTTAAATAAATTTGCAAAAGGTTGAAATAAATACGCAAATGCTATAACTGCTGTGTTATATATTTTACAATTTATACTTGCAATTAAAGTTGACAATTAAATCATTCTTTTGTTTCACTTCAGTCCATTATTAATCAGTATAGTGATGTTTAGATTAGAAAATTACCAAATGTTATCTTTTTTAATACCAAGCAGAAAGAATTCTAAGAAAGTAAATTTGATTTATAACACTAGGCATAGGGGATTTTTGATTTCTGTTAATGTCATTACAGTTAAAGTCACAATTTTTAGGAACCTAATCTCAATGTTAACTGAAGACCCACTGCATTGATGTAGTGATAGTTTCATTTTTATATATTCCTTTTTGTTTATGCTGACATAAATATCAATTTTTATTTTTGACATTGCCAATGAGTGATATTATTTGCAATATCTTCATCTTCTTTGAAATGGCAACCACCTAGGCAATTTTTCAGAGGCCCGAAAAGAGTGAAATCACTAAGGGCTAAGTCAAGGCTATAAGGTGGATGTTCCAAGCATTTCCATCTGAAGGTTTTCAACAGCATCCTGCATTCTTCTAGCCATGTGAGACCGGCATTTTTGGTGAATTTTTGTCATAGTTTCTCAAGGTGGCAAAGTATGACATGGCATTGACAGTCTCACCATGAAGCTCAAATTTCACCAATGTGACATCCTGGAGGTTGGATGGCTGCAAAATAACATGTTGGCATGCATGCAGAGAACTCAGCTTCACGTCCTGGGTCTGGCATCTGCTAAAAAGTTTTTCGGAGTTCTGGACTGGGCCCAGCAATCCCAATCCTTCACCATCTGACCTCTACTGGTGTGGGTGTAGCTCACTGGTGGAACTGGCCATCCCTTAGTAATCTCGTTGATTGAAAAGGGGCATAAAAATAGAAAAAACAAGTGACATCCTGTGAGTCCTAAAAAAAGGGAGCATAATCTTACATGCTGATGGGATATCTTGAACTTTTTGGTGGAGGGGAAGGGATGTTTCCATTCCATGGATTCAACAAAGGATGAACAAGCATCACAGACAAAAAGCATCAAGGTTGTCCCATTGAGTTTGCAATTGAGGCCATAGTACAACATGTAGAGACTGACTGACATGTGTTGATAGACAATATAGCTGATAGAGTGGTTGCTCTCACGGAACTCCTGCATCATCATACAGGAATGGCTAAAATTCCATAAAGTTGCATGCTTCAATTCTGGTTGAAAATGGTTGACCCACAATTTGTCCTTTGTAATGATTCATGTGATGAAGTCTTCCCCTCTGCATGATATTGCATGAGATACTGCATGCATAAGGCATTCTGTTCATTTTGTTTGGCAGACAACTGTCCTGGGATCAATTGTGTGCAAACTTTATGGAATTTTAGCCATTCGTGTATGATGATGTAGGCAGTTCCATGAGAGCAACTCACAGTATCAGTTATTTTGTTTTTGAACACATGTCAGTCAACACAGATCATCTCCTCCACATGCTGTATGATGTCCTCAATTACAACCTCCATGGGACAACTTGATGCTTGTTCATCCATTGTTGAATTGCTTGATCCAATTATACACAGCTTTCCTTGACATACACTTTTCATCATAAACTAGAAGCATTTCTTTATGAATTTCCTCTGTGGTCAGTTCTTTGGCCCACAGAAAAGGCACTACTATATGTTGTTCTTCTTATATACAGTTATGAAACATAGTTTCTGTGTTAACCTGATTAAAGTTAACTAATCATTGCATGCAGGGATATAATTTTTCTGATTTCTTTCCCACTGATGCTACAGAAAATGCATACTAAACTTTAAATAAATGGTTTTCACTCTATTCAGATATGCACCTTATACATTAACTTACCTACATATTACTTTTGATCCACTAGTCCAGTGGTTCTCAGATTGCTATGTCACATTTATAATGAGCGACATGCAAAAGACATAATTAACAAGACTGAAAATCACAGAAATAAATTCAATTTTGGAGGAAGATCACAAAAAAGTATATAATTACTGCAGTGACTGCAGTAATTATATACTTCTTACTGTCATTGAAGCTTTAAATACTACTAGAAAATTAAATAAATATTAAATATAAATTAAATTTAATAGATTGTTGTAAAGTGCTATGTCACATTTATAATGAGTGACATGCAAAAGACATAATTAACAAGACTGAAAATCACTGAAATAAATTCAATTTTGGAGGAAGATCACAAAAAAGTATATAATTACTGCAGTGACTGCAGTAATTATATACTTCTTACTGTCATTGAAGCTTTAAATACTACTAGAAAATTAAATAAATATTAAATATAAATTAAATTTAATAGATTGTTGTAATTGTGTAAAATTCTGAGATTATTACATACTACTGAGTTTTTAATAATCTCAGAATCATATGAATGAATTGCAATGCTACCTGAAACAGTTTGGTAAACTAATTAGACTATTGAGAAAATTTAAAATGCCTCTATATTTCTCCTGTAGTTTTCTCTTTATTGCAAAAAGTGCTGTGATATCTGTTGCCAGAAATTTATTCAAACTATCTGTATGAAATCTTAAAAATTATTGTATTTTTATAAAAATTCACATATTCTAGCTGAATTCACTAGAAATATCTTTCTAAGTCAAAATTTAATATACAGTAAATTACATATTACAAGCATCTCTGTCTTGCGATACATAAATTTGACATACATACATAATTTTTATGTAGAAAATAAATTAGCATATAGCAGGGGTGGCCAAGCTTCATGTCATTATGAGCCACATAGGAGAATCTGAAATACTCGAGAGCTGCATTTTCTTTCTGGATCAATGAGAACAGCATCCATTTGGGTAATCTTAATAATGATTTCAAAAATTGTTTATTTCAGATGCATTATTTTGTGTAGATGCATACTATTTTTTACAATAGATAAAAAAATAATATACCTGTAATTTGTTTAACTTAAATAAGTATTTGCTTCATATTTTTACTATTGACTTTCATGGTATTGAACCACATTGACGGTACCAAAGAGCTGCATGTGGCTCATGAGCCACAGTTGGCCACTGCTGGCATATAGTATGGTTTAGGATATAGGAGGGTATTTTAGTTTTCATATAATAGTTTTGCAATATTGGTTTTGATCTTACAGGTTTCTCTCATTTTATAAATTTTCTCATTAATGAACTGTGCTTTACAAAGACCATTTTTGCATTTATGAAGAAACTATAGTATTTTGTCATTGATTGATTAATGCACTATAATTTATTTAAACTAAATGATTATATCTTTTTCTGCCTAATAATTTACAATCTCTGATTTATCTCTTAATACATCTTTCCTGCATGCCAAGTCCTGAAATTATTCATAAAAAAATTCCATTTATTCAATGTTACAAATAATTGATTGTTTTTATGATTTTCTTACTTAATTTCTTAACTGATTGTATTAGATATATTTTTACAAGAAATTTATTGTTGTATACCATTGATTTTATATTAAGACTAAATTATATTAACTGCCAAATACTAATAGCAAATATTTGTGATCTAATTATTATATCTTTAAAGAGATCTTTTGCATCTATGATAAAGCTATACAGTAAGACCCCGTTTAATGCTGTTTCTCTATAACACAATTTTTTTAATTCTATATTTTTTATTAATTCATTTTGGCATGGTTTTTCAAACCCTTATACTCACATAAATCTGAAATTGCATTATAAATAAGCAAAAATATCAGCACTATGTATCCTGCCATAGTGCTGATATTTTTGCTTATTTATGAACCATTTAGGCAGTGTATTGGATTTAATTTTTTTAAGAAATTGCATTAATTTGTTGCTTTGATACTCTTCTGCCATCTCGCAGTGCATTGGATATCAGTGCCATGCAGTAATACAAAAGTCTTCTGCATATTTTCTCAAAACAAGTTTATCTACTATTATGGAAATTATAAATCAGTTTGCACAAAATGATCCAAATTTTGATAGAAGTTCAAAGGATTTGGATTATTAACTGTTTGATCATGCAAGATTACAGGACCTTGTGTGATTGCACTGTTGCATTGTTGTCCAACTGCTTCTGGCCAATAATATTTACTGTTCACATTTTTTAGTTCTAGTTCAATATGTAATATATGACGATTGAATTTAAAAAGTGTGTTATTGTATTGACATTATTATTAATGAAATAATGAATCAGATAAATCTGCAAATATATAAGTAAGAAAATAAAATACATTAAAATTATACTTCTGTTGAATAATTTTCTGTCTTGAACTGGCATGAAGAAAAATGGTTAGCCTGGGCAAATATGAACATCATTTATTTCTTGGCAGCTGGAGAATCAAAATTAAATAGTAAGAAATAGGCTGAATAGTTATCTTAAACTATTGCACTACATTACTTATTTTAATATTTTTGAAATGTTTTAACATCAGTGATAATATGGCAGACACTTTCTGGAACTTAAGAACCAATCAGAAATATTTATATTTGGATTTATGAGTATTGAGTTTTTGTTTTATGTATTTTCACCTAATGAACAGTTTTCAAGGAAAGCATTATCTTTAATAAAAATAATGTAAAAGGAAGTATCTCTGTTTAATAATGATGGTTAATGATTGCATCTTGTTGATTGTAATATATTATAATAATAAATATGATGCAAATTGTACATATAATATTTATTTATCCTGCCTTGTCAGAAGACTATATAAACAAATATAAAGTTATTTCTAATTTTTATTATAATTTATTAAATAATTATATATATAAATTTGTTGTATGTAACAATTCCAGGAAAATTGTCTTATATGTTATGATATAAAACAATTTCAAATAATTTTGCTGTTGTTATTATTTCATTATTGATCCATATTGTAAATATCAATTATTGGTTAGATTTAAATTATTATTAAAATTTTTCCTGCCAAATCATACATTTCTCTTGTTGAATATTTAACAGCATATGATCATTATTTTTACAGGTTATGATATAAAACAATTTCAAATAATTTTGCTGCTGTTATTATTTCATTATTGATCCATATTGTAAGTATCAATTATTGGTTAGATTTAAATTATTATTAAAATTTTTACTGCCAAATCATACATTTCTCTTGTTGAATATTTAACAGCATATGATCATTATTTTTACAGATGTGTGAACACACAAATTTTGAGTTGAGTAAGAGTTGAACTTTACAAAAAATTTGAGTTTTTGAGTTGAGTTTGAATTTTATCCTTAATAATAATTATTTATACAAGGTGAAAGAAAAGTCTGTACCCCTCCAAGTAACTTGATAAATATCATAGATTTCAAAAATTTGTTAATGCCAACAAATAGGAAGTCATGAGTGAGCTACCTGAAGGTAACCTTCAAATGAATTGATTATGCAAATGAGGACTGTTGCAAATCCTATCTCATAAACTGTAACAGATAGGAAAAAATTTCCAATTACAAACTTGAACAGCATTCAACTCTGAACACACTAACAAAACTTCATCAGAATTGGATGAACAGTTCTCACAAAAATGAAACATTTAGATCTATCATACATCAATTCCTTGAAACACCCAAGATCAGATCATCCACAAAGAGCAACTGATGAGACCACAACAACTATTATTTTTACAGATGTGTGAACACACAAATTTTGAGTTGAGTAAGAGTTGAACTTTACAAAAAATTTGAGTTTTTGAGTTGAGTTTGAATTTTATCCTTAATAATAATTATTTATACAAGGTGAAAGAAAAGTCTGTACCCCTCCAAGTAACTTGATAAATATCATAGATTTCAAAAATTTGTTAATGCCAACAAATAGGAAGTCATGAGTGAGCTACCTGAAGGTAACCTTCAAATGAATTGATTATGCAAATGAGGACTGTTGCAAATCCTATCTCATAAACTGTAACAGATAGAAAAAAATTTCCAATTACAAACTTGTTCAGCATTCAACTCTGAACACACTAACAAAACTTCATCAGAATTGGATGAACAGTTCTCACAAAAATGAAACATTTAGATCTATCATACATCAATTCCTTGAAACACCCAAGATCAGATCATCCACAAAGAGCAACTGATGAGACCACAACAACTTTCTTTCTTGCATAATAACAGTAGAGAATCTTCAAGACTGCACCATTGCTGTTTTTGCAGAGATTTCTACTGACACTCAAAGTTGTGAGCCCAACATCATGCTCAACTGTACTTGGATGCTGGTGGAAGACATTTTGAGCATAAGTTTAATTTTTGCTTGTTGATTATGCTCTGTGTTTTCAATTTATTGATTTGAAATGTTATGTTTTGATGTTGGTTTGTTACAGGTCAGAGACCACAACAACTTTCTTTCTTGCATAATAACAGTAGAGAATCTTCAAGATTGCACCATTGCTGTTTTTGCAGAGATTTCTACTGACACTCAAAGCTGTGAGCTCACCATCATGCTCAACTGTACTTGGATGCTGGTGGAAGATATTTTGAGCATAAGTTTAATTTTTGCTTGTTGATTAGGCTCTATGTTTTCAATTTATTGATTTGAAATGTTATGTTTTGATGTTGGTTTGTTACAGGTCAGAAATAAGTGTCAATCTTTTGCATGTAAAAATGTTTTTGCTTTATTTTTATGTGAAATGTTCATCTGATTTTGATGAAGTTTTTTAGTGTGTTCAGAGTTGAATGATGAACAAGTTTGTAATTGAAAATTTTTCCCTATCTGTTACAGTTTGAGATAGGATATGCAATTGTCCTCATTTGCATAATCAGCTCGTTTGAAGGTCACCATCATGTAGCTCATTCATGACTTCCTATTTGTTGGCATTAACAGATTTTTGAAATCTATGATATTTATTAAGTAACTTGGAAGGGTACAAACTTTTCTTTTAACCTGTATATAAAATGCAATGTTTGTTTGCCTATTCTACAAAGGCTACCATACTGTTTGATCTCTCAGGATCAAACCAGTCATGAAGACTTCCTGCAGTCTCATAAGTGTAATATAGACTATCCTGGATTGAGATCAACTCCAGGGGTGAGCATTTTGGGGTTGCAGCAAAAATGCCATCACTTAAATCTTTCAGAGTGATATTTGAATTTAGGATGATGCCATAGTCATATAATGTCCTCTTGATCAAAACAACAATGGTTATATGATATCAAGATGATCTAATGATGAGTGGTGTCATGATGATTCACTTAGCTATGATTATGACATTATTAGCATGGAAATATATTCCATGACAATACCTGGACATGTTTAAAAAATGCCAATGGATAAATTCATAAATGCTTAGTGACTTTTGTGACCCTGTGGATAACATAGGCTATCCTCACTCAAGATTGCCCCAGAGGTGGAGGCATTTTGGGATTACAACAAAATTTGTTGAAATGAATGTTTATCATTTCCTTTATTACAATTAAGGTTCATATTTTCAAGTTTTTTTGAATCTTCATATTTGAAAAAAACTTGTAAATCTGGCAATTCATTAAGCAGTAACTTGTAAACTAAGAACTACTAGTATTTTCATCAGACTAATTGAATTATAACTGATAGAAAATATTTGTTCTTTCTGAATTTGTTAAAATATAAAATTGCAGGATTATTTATCAATACAACTGCTTAATTTTTCAAGTCTCTACAGTTGTGTTTGGTCATATTCATTAGATAAAGTATAGAACCACTTGTTTAGTGTATGCATTCACTCATATCCACTTATACAACTCTTGTATAATTATAATGTAATATGTCATTAACACATTGCAAATGGCTAAGAAAGAATTTCTACATTGTGTTATCTATCATTAAATTATGCTAACTGTCTAATCATATATATGTAATATGAAAAATAAACATGTTTCACAAAATGTTAAACAATAGTTATTTGTTTGTACCTCTTGAATGAAATTGTTTTATCTTTTATTTTGGATTGTACTCAGCAAATCTAAATAGTAAAAGCTAAACTGCTAAAGTTGGCATATATAATCCTGGTAATCTGATTTAATTAACTAGGCTGTTTATTGATTTTTTAGACTGAGATTTAAAAAAAAATCTGAATAAACCAAAAATCCAAAAAGTTTAACAACTTGGTCAACAGATGGTGGTATCATCAGGGAAAGCAAATCTTCCAGACTCAATAAATTTAAAACACAACTTTATCTATCAATTAAATTGTTAAATTCTATGGATAGTTTGAATTATTTGATACTACTTAACAATGATTATTCTATATCAGCGTTTCTCAAACTATGGGTCGCGACCCCAAATGGGGTCGCGAAGCAAAATGCTGGGATCGCAAAAATTAAATTCAAACACTTGAATTTCAGTTTAATGGGGTCGCAAAAATTAAATTCAAATACTTGAATTTCAGTTTATAAGGGTCGCAAAAATTAAATTCAAATACTTGAATTTCAGTTTATATGTAAGGAGTCGCAAAAATTAAATTCAAATACTTGAATTTCAGTTTATATGTAATTACAAAAATTAAATTCAAATACTTGAATTTCAGTTTATATGTAATTTCCACAAATGTCCAATATTAACATTTGGACTATTTTCAGTGTAGTTGGCTGATTGTGTTCATTTTAATAAGTGTGTAAGCTGTGGTTGGTTGATTGTGTTCATCTTAACAAGTGTGTAAATGACTTAATGTAGTTGGTTGATTGTGTTCATCTTAATAAGTGTATAAATGATTTATATACTTGTCTAACGTCCAATATTTAACGTATGACAACATATGTATTTTCAATGTAGTTCGCTGATTGTGTTCATCTTAATAAGTGTGTAAATGATTTATGTAATTGGCTGATTGTGTTCATCTTAATAAGTGTATAAATGATGTAGTGATTGGTTGATTGTGTTCATCTTAATAAGTGTGTAAATGACTTATATACTTTCGTGGTTGTGTTCATCTTAATAAGTGTGTAAATGACTTATATACTTGTACGTTATTGTTCATCTTAATAAGTGTGTAAATGATTTATGTACTTGTATGTTTTTATATTTAATACCTGGGGTCGCGAAAAATCTCGTAATAAAAAATGGGGTCACGAAAAATCTCATAATGAAAAATGGGGTCGTGAATTAGGGTCGCGAAAAATCTCGTAATGAAAAATGGGGTCGTGAAGGAAAAAAGTTTGACCTGGGGTTGCGAAAAATCTCATAATGAAAAATGGGGTCGTGAATGAAAATATTTAATACTTGGGGTCGTGAAAAATCTCGTAATGAAAAATGGGGTCATGAATGAAAAAGGGTTGCGAAAAATCTCGTAATGAAAAATGGGGTCGTGAATGAAAAATGTTTGAGAAATGTTGGTATAGACAATAAATCGGCGAGTGCGTATTTCGTTCGCCATGAAAATTCTATATTAAAATCATTGAATAGACCAGTTATTTAAGTTATATAAAAAGAAAAACTGTGCCGAGTTTGGCAGTTGTAGCTTCTATCATTTAGGATATTATTTGACACAAACAAATGAACATACAATCTAAGATAATGAACATCAATATAAGATTTCAAAATATTCCTGTCAAAAATTAAAAATATAATTTGTCTCAGGTTTTATTAATATATACTGGTATCTTAATATCATGATAATATATGAAAATTTAAATCATTGCTGAATATGCGATTTATTTATAGCATTATAAAATTTATAATATAAATTGCATTTCAAATAATTGTTTATAGAGAAATTGATAAATATTGATTTTTATTTAGTTGCAAATAGAACCATTTTAAATACAAAGGGTCCTTGATGTATGTTGTGACAATATACTGTACATTGTTTTGCATAAACATTCTTGATTAATTAAGGGAAGTAAATCCAATATATATTGAATATATTCACACTTACATCATTTAAACAGAACATTCAACTCTATTTCACTTGAATTTTCTCTTTCTCCTTTGGTATTTATATTTCATATAAATTACATAACGTAATGATGAAGTTTTCATTTTATAAAGTTGTGATTAGTTATCTGATCATTTTGCTAAGGTAACATTTCAAAGTTTCATTGTTGATTTATAAATGATTATTTCTATTGCTGTTGTGAGATTTATGACATTTTAAATACAAAGGGTCCTTGATGTATGTTGTGACAATATACTGTACATTGTTTTGCATAAACATTCTTGATTAATTAAGGGAAGTAAATCCAATATATATTGAATATATTCACACTTACATCATTTAAACAGAACATTCAACTCTATTTCACTTGAATTTTCTCTTTCTCCTTTGGTATTTATATTTCATATAAATTACATTACGTAATGATGAAGTTTTCATTTTATAAAGTTGAGATTAGTAATCTGATCATTTTGCTAAGGTAACATTGCAAAGTTTCATTGTTGATTTATAAATGATTATTTCTATTGCTGTTGTGAGATTTATGACACAACATCATCTGTTTGCCATCACAAAGAATCCATCATGTTTGTTTGTGATGGCAAGCAGATGAAGTTACACTCCTTCTCGAGAAAAGTCAGAAAACTTTAACCTCAACAGCTAATCACAGAAGCAGCAAGAATTTCAACTAAGGTTACAGCAATTGTAATAGAAGAAAGTATAGTGAAAGAAATACAAGCACTAAATGCAGTTGAGAAGATTTCAGTATGCAACTTTTATTCAGGAACTAATGTTTTAGGCAGCGTGTGCCATCCTCAGGTTCCCATTTGAAAACAAATCTCAAATGTCCCTCTGAGGCACTGCCAAAAACGTTAGTTCCTGAATAAAAGTTGTGTATTGAAATCTTCTCAACTGTGTTTAGTGCGCTGCCAAGAACGTTAGTTCCTGAATAAAAGTTGTGTATTGAAATCTTCTCAACTGCGTTTAGTGCTTGTATTTCTTTGACTTTATTATGGAGTTTGAGCAGGTAGTTTGAGTATGTAGAAAGAAAATAAAAATAAAAAATGTTTTTATTTCTGTGTTTTGTTAATTTAATAGTTATTTATTAATTATGTTGTTAGTAATTTTGTTATTATCTACCGATTATAATAAATTATACTATAGCACACTTTAGTATTCAATAAAACAAGTATTTCCTATTCATATGTTTATATACTCCTTTATAAACTTGAATTTTTTATTTGATCTGGAACATATTTTGCATAATATACAGGATGGTCATAATTGAAGAGTGTGATCCCAAAATGCATTCAGTCCATTTTGGTCATTTTTTTATTTGATGCAAATACATACACCTATTGAAGTCATTTATTTTATTAAAGGCTGGTTTGTTCCCAAAACCGTGCTAATTGATGTGTATGGGACACTTGAATCTTGCTTTGCTTGAAAACTTGCTCAGTCCAGAAAGCAGTAACAATGAAAACTCGCTCAGTCCTTTGCACATGAGCAGAGCGTTTTCCTAATCTTGCCATCAGAGTGGTAAAAATATAAACCGCTATTACTATTGGCAATAAATTTGTTGTGGGAATTTTTGTCATGTTTATTAAAGGTAAAATTGTTATATTTTATTAATTTTCATGTTAGAAGCTCTTGAAATGAAATTGTAACATTAAAAATTTAAGTTTCTTGGGACTTTTTTATCTATTGTTAAAAGGAAAGTTGTTGTTCTGAATTTTGGTAGTTCCTAATTTGGAATGATTAAATACATATTCTGGGGTCTTTCCTATGAATATAGTGTACTCATGGGGAAGGCCCAAGAACTTCCCTATGAAGTAATAAAAGCAAATGTTTGAATTTCCCAAGAGTACATACTCGTACATTTTTGGCCTACTGCAATCTGTGGAGTGAGCAACGATAGATAATAAGACTTTTTAGACAAGACCTAAAAAGTCTTATTACTTTTTTAACAACAGAGATTACAAGTAAGAGTAACATTTTAACAGCATTTTTGCCGGTCAGCGATAATCCACGAATAAGCGCAAAAATGCTGTGAAAATCGAATCTGTGATTACACATAAATTTTCGGGAATAGTCGAATACGTGAATAGGGAATCTTCGAATACTGAAAATCAACTGTATTTTAATACTTAAATCAAAATAAATTTAGTTTTTCCTCTAATGAAGAACCCCTGTCAGCGATAATCCACGAATAAGCGCAAAAGTGCCGTGAAAATCGAATCTGTGATTACACATAAATTTTTGGGAATAGTTGAATACATGAATAGGGAATCTTCGAATACTGAGAATTGTCTGTATTTTAATACTTAAATCAAAATAAATTTAGTTTTTCCTCTAATAAAGAATTAGTGTAATTGAAAACACATTCAGTTGTTGGACTTAACAAGTTTCCATTAACACTGTTATATTTAGTCATTGTGTATTTAAAAACTAATGATGACTGATTTCGAGATTTTACTGAGAAGTGCATGTATATGAATTAGAAACAGATATCTGGTACAAATAATTCATTCAAATAGAAATACTTTCTCAACTCATATTTTGCTTCTCCTGAAAATTAACAAAAACGGACTGAACACGTTTTGGGATCACACTCTTCAATTAAAGAGGAGGTGTCTAGAGCCTGATAGCCAAGAATCTATTGGATCAAACTCAGCTAAATTTGGTGTACATACTTTCCAGACTATGGGAATTTAGAGGATGATTCAATTAAAGAGGAGGTGTCTAGAATCTATTGGATCAAACTCAGCTAAATTTGGTGTACATACTTTCCAGACTATGGGAATTTGATTTTGATAAAGAAAATAAATATTTCTGAAATGCACCATCAGGGAGGAAAATGTCACTATACCAGAGTTAAAAAGACTTAATAGAGAAAACAAAAGGTTACAGTTGGCACTGGTTTTTATTTTGACTCAATTACAAATACAGTTCAATATATTGCTCTTGCACATTTTCCAAAAACTGCATTCTATGAACCACATTTTCCACTATGAAAATGCAGAAAATCTCCACAGATTTATCTCATGAAGTATTGTTTGGTCCTTCAAAGTTACTAAATTGTCCACATGTCCTTGTTAAATCAAGTTTTTTAAATATCACCACAACCAAAAATTACATGGAGTGAGATTAGTTGAATGGGCTGGCCACTTTGTAGGAAATACTCAACTAGTTATTTTTGATATTAGATAAAATACTGTTGTAGGGCTAGATGACCTATCAATCCTATGTGAAAGGGTGCTTCATCCTGTGGTAAAATACTGTTGTAGGGCTAGATGACCTATCAATCCTATGTGAAAGGGTGCTTCATCCTGCATAAACATATCATGTTGAGAAATCCATTCTACTGGAGTTGTGGAATAACAAAATTGAGCAGCTTTTTCGAAGAATCCAAACCAACTTGTTTGGATTTTTCGTAAAAGTACAGACCAATTATGAACAAGGCAGTAAAGCCACAATACATTGTGACATTCAATGAATGCAGGGGAATCTGCTCAAATGTATAAGGGCTCTTAATAGGTCAAATCTGACAATTGTATGTATTGACAGAGCCATTGAGATAAAAATGGGCCTCATTGCTCCATAGGATGTTCCAAGACCATGTATCATCCATTTCCATTCAAACTAGGAACAGATGAGAAAAGGGTATGTTTCTGCATTGTTTGGAAGCAGTTTTTGGATTTGGGTCATCTTTTTAGAAGAAAGTTCAGCACTTTGTGTAAACTTTTCCACATAATTGAATTTGGCGTATCCATTGTCCGGATATTGCTCGAACACTGCTACGTTTGTGTACAGCATCCATACCTTCCACTATGGTAGTTGCAACGGTTTATGGAAAATATGCCCCCTGCATTTTGCCTCCGACAATTCGCCCCTACATAAAATTCTGAAAAATTTTTTACATCTTTAGAAAGACAATAAAAATATATTTAATTATAAAATTATCAAAGCCATGTATCATCCATTTCCATTCAAACTAGGAACAGATGAGAAAAGGGCATGTTTCTGCATTGTTTGGAAGCAGTTTTTGGATTTGGGTCATCTTTTTAGAAGAAAGTTCAGCACTTTGTGTAAACTTATCCACATAATTGAATTTGGCATATCCATTGTCCAGATATTGCCCGAACACTGCTACGTTTGTGTACAGCATCCATACCTTCCACTGTGGTAGTTGCAACGGTTTATGGAAAATTTGCCCCCTGCATTTTGCCTCCAACAATTCGCCCCCTACATAAAATTCGGAAAAAGTTTTTACATCTTTAGAAAGACAATAAAAACATATTTAATTATAAAATTATCAAAAAATTTAACTGAAAATTAAGCGAGATTTTACTTTTTTAATTTTTGCTAATTAATTAGGTTTAATTTGTAACATCGAATATCTACTAAAGGGGCTGGGATTTCAATAAAAATTCCAGATATCGAGAGTTGACTATATTTGCAATTTTGTAGCCTATTCATTATCTACAGGGGGCGAAATGTGCTGGGGCGAAAATGGCTGGGGGCGAAATGTAGTAAATATAGTAAATATCTTAGATAAAGCTTATGTAGAATTATTTTTAGGTAAGAAGCCAGACCCAAACCCAGACCCCCTTCAATAAAATGAGTTATGGGACTTATCCAAATTCTCCAAGATAATGAGTGATTGTCTTATCATACGACTCATGTGCTTATTCTTTAATAAGACTATTTTTAGTGTTATATTAATGTGATACACTAGTACTGTATAACATATGTCCTGATACATGTAGGGTTTTGTGAAACAGTACTCTTACATAAATCGGGGACTGCCTATATTAATATGCACAGTTTGCTTTTATTATTAATAATAAAAGCAAACTGTGCATATTGGATGCAACAAGAATAACTAAATATGATATAATTTGTTTTTGCTGCTTTTACATTAAATGAATATTGAACTTTAAACAATCAATTTTTTCTTATACAGTACTTATAAATTCACTCTTTCAAGTTCTAAATTATAAAATATTAAAATATATTGATTACTAAACCAAAATCCATTAATAGAATTAGATATGCTTCATATCAAATTAATATTAAGAATATTTCACACATGACACTGCCTACATGAAATCATGCAGTCACAATTGTAAAGTTTAATAAGATCATGCAATGCATTAATTAAAAGTTTGATTATATCAAAATTCACTACATATATTTTAAACATAACAGAATCAATTGTTGTTAAATCTGTTTTGTAATAACTATATTTAATGAAATTAAGGTAATGCTATTTAATGAAAAATATATGGCAACCTCTCATTTTATGAATTTTCACATTAACAAATTACAAATGTTTAGCAATGTATAGTAATGTATGGCTTACCTAGCATAATCAAGATAATATCACAAATACACTGATGTGACATCACAAAATACAAATAACCCTAGTATAACACAGTTGGTAGATTCCTAAAAAACGCCATGTTATGTGAAACTGTTTTATATGAGACCTGGAGTCAATACAAAAAGAGAGAGTTATGTTCCAAAACCAATTAAAAACAAATAACTTTTTTTAAATTTCACATAAGAAACTTAATTTTTATTAAGAATATTAATAACATGAAACATAAAGAAAAATATATAAACAGTGGATTCCGCTTAATTGGGACTAAGCCATTTTGGCCTCAATTAAACAAAGCAATTGTAAATTCTAAAATAAAATACGTAATTCGTAGGTAAATAAATAATAGGTAAAATAATAATAATTAGGTACCTATTTTAATGCTTTATTAAAATAGGTACCTAATTATTAGTTTTTTAGTGATCTCCTCTGACTTTATCTTCAACACTGGGCCGCTGATATTCATTCCTTGCCCACTAACTATAGAAAACCATTAATCTAATGCTCCTTCGACTTCTGGATCCTTTCCATCACACTTTCTTTTGGATGTTACCAGAATTTCTTTCCACTACTCACGCAGTTGATTTTCTTGTTGTGGGAGATGCGCTATGGTAGATTTTGGTTTATTTCAGCGAGTCTACGATGGCTTGTATTAAATGGCTGGCTTTTAATTTTATCCAGCAAAGCAATTTTACTCAAAAGTGTAAAATCCTTTCTTGACATCTTGGCAAAGATTTAAAAATTTTAAATAAAATCGACACTGTAAATGAATATCGCTAGATACAGTAACGGTAAACTCTTAAGTAGACACACATTTGCCAGACTCACGACGATAGATAACTGATTCTCATCATGCTAGTGTTGCCAAATACAGTACTGTTATGTATTATTTATCAACGATATTTACTTATAATTTTACTAAAGAATGGATGTTTATATTAGTGCAGGGGCGACAGTGTGTGTGTAATAGGATGCGAAGAAATGACCCGATCCATTGTGTTAGTCTGTATTGTCTTATAGAAAGGTTTAACCTGAAAAATTATCGGTACAATAAAATGTTGTTATAATTTTTATATAAGGATTTTTTAAGAAAGCACACAACAAGTATTAGTATACGTAGTGTTACCATACTTTTGAAAAATCCCCAAATTATATCAAAAATTGAAAATTCCTTTTCTGCTACTGTCCGAATTAAGCATTTAAATTATGTATTAGTGTATTAGTTTGGTTTCCATTCTTTGAGATTTGGCCCAATTACGAGGCTGCCCCAATTAAAAATACAGTACTATTATGTATTATTTATCAACGATATTTACTTATAATTTTACTAAAGAATGGATGTTTATATTAGTGCAGGGGCGACAGTGTGTGTAATAGGATGCGAAGAAACGACCCAATCCATTGTGTTAGTCTGTATTGTCTTATAGAAAGGTTTAACCTGAAAAATTATCGGTACAGTAATAGGATGCGAAGAAATGACCCGATCCATTGTGTTAGTCTGTATTGTCTTATAGAAAGGTTTAACCTGAAAAATTATCGGTACAATAAAATGTTGTTATAATTTTTATATAAGGATTTTTTAAGAAAGCACACAACAAGTATTAGTATATGTACTGTTGCCATACTTTCAAAAAATCCCTAAAATATATCAAAAATTGAAAATTCCTTTTCTGCTACTGTCCCAATTAAGCATTTAAATTATGTATTAATTTATTAGTTTGGTTTCCGTTCTTTGAGGTTTGGCCAAAAAAGCGGCTGTCCCAATTAACAGATGGCCCAATTAAACAGAATCCACTGTATACATAAATGAAAATTATCAGTTTATTTTTTTTTAAATTTGTCGTCTTATATAATTCATAAGATGTTGTTATTGTTGTAATATCTATTGAAATGTAAAACTTCAAGTGTTGATGCTATTGCAAATGGTAAACAATAAACAAAATCTTCCAAATGGTATATTAAAAAAGTGCAATCTCAAACTTCTCTTATTTAATGTGATTTGATAAAATTTTGAATTTGCATATAATGTAGAAAAATATTGTTTTTATTAGTCTGAGATTCAGTTTCACTTCTGGTGGGGATACAATAGTGCTTTCTCATTTTGTTTCTGTTTAATTTGTTATGGTCTAAACATATCCTTAATGATTCATTTTTTCTATTATGCTCTTTTATATTATTTTGTCTAATTTGCATTTTATGTTTCATATTAACAATTAAATCTATTTTTCAATCTGTATTACAGGTAATTTCTCTCTTTCAGTAATTTTGCATATGCAGTTTGTATACACCCTATTCAAATAATTTTGAATAATGCTTCACAATTTTCTCCTTATGTCTCCAATATTTCTTTGCCATCATTATTGGTGTTTCATAAATTCACTTTACAATCCTGAAACAGTCCTGTTGAAGCTGAAACATCTCAAGCCAGCATTATCTTAAGCTGAAATTTTTAGTCATAGAATTGGCTGTTCATTTTTTATTATAATTTTGGTATTTTTCATTTGTTTTTCTTTAAATTTTATTGCTAATTCTTGATATGAAACAAAATTTCTTGATATTCATAAAAGTTTGAATTGCCCCTTCTCTTATAATTACCGGTATGTCTTTTTTTTTTAAGGGTGTGACACACCGAATGCATTGTGAAGTGAAGCAAAGATGATAGAAAAATTTGCATCCTTTGCTTTGCATTGCACTGCACTGCATCCTGTCTACATTATAGCAGTTATTTTCAAGATTATTTCTCATGTTTCATGGATTTACTGATAGAAATCATTTGTGGAATGTGCTTGGTTTGTTATTAGAAAGAAGTGAACATATGTTTTTGGTATTCTTTTAATCTCATGTCATATAGGCATGATCTTTTTTTTGTACTTCTAAAACAAATTCTATATCTGAATTCCAACCACACAGTTGAACTTTTGCAATTTTCCAATTATATAAAGCATTTGTGTCTATTGGTTGATTGCTTCCGTCACATCTTGCCACACCATATTGTTCATATATGCTGATTGGTCAAACTTCAGTTTTTTTCATCTCTTTTTGCACAGCTGCCTGCATTAACTTGAGCACCCACATGGGAAAAGCTAGTCCAAGACACATTGTACACACGTAAGTGCACGAAGTTACTTTCTTATGCTTCGTGTTGCATTCAGTGTGTCACAGCCTTTATATTTATTTTACTAACCTACTTTTCAAAGAAAAATGAGGCTTATAAATTCACCATTTTGTTTATCTGTCTGTATATCGTTCATTCATTCTTGATATGAAACAATAATATTAGGTTGTAACATAAATAATTTTGGTTGTATTAAAAAAAATAAGCTTATATTTAATCAATTATATAATTATCCTTGTTATTAATGACATATTTCCATTTATAGGCAATTGATGAATGCCTTCTGAATAAAAATTTTTATCTTTTGATACAAAAAAGTCTTGAATGAAAGAATTGACTTCTTGTTATTGAATTTTTTTCATTTAATGCATTTTGTAATGATCTAAACAGGTGATAATTAGATGACATAAGATCCAAAGAATGTGCTAAATATGGTAATACTGATCATTCAAGCTCCAAAATTTTCTCCTAATTATCTTCTCCTCATTATTCAGTAAATTTTCTCCTGAACGACTTTAAAATAAAGTTGTTCAGGAGAAAATTTACTGAATAATGAGAGCAATGATATTTTTCAAAATGTACAGAAAAATGGTTATATTATATATTATATTCAGGATTGAATTAAGACCCTTTCAGGCCAATAGATATAAAAATTTTTAAAACAAATTATAAAATTATTCAATAATTTTATAATTTGTACTTATCACCTGTTTAGATCATTACAAAATGCATTAAATGGAAAAAATTCAATAAAAATAAAGAAGTCATTTCTTTCATTCAAAACTTTTTTTGTATTGAAAAATAAAAAAATTTATTCAGAAAGCATTCATTAATCTATATTACTTATAAAATACAGATTATGAATGCATGTATGTAACTTTTTTATTTAAAATCTAAAAAAGATATTTAAGAATATGATATAGAATTTTATTCAGTATTACTATGGGCACATTCCTATGTCGCCTTTTTTTTTATTTGGCCCCTTTTTAAGGGCCCTACAAGGCCCAATTTTTATGTATTTTGTGACACTAAATATCAATAGATGGCGCTAAGTGTCAAAGTAAGGGAGTAATAGATAACTTACCTGCATTACTATTACTGGATTTTTACAGTATTACTTAGCTAATACAATTATTATTGATTATGATACAGGATATTGTTCATTATCAGTTTGTGTTCAATCAGTATCTTTATCTTTTTCATTGGATGTTTTATTTTAAAGGAAATTTTATGTTAAATTTGCAATTAAATTAAGTCTGATCTGTATCCATAATTATGATCATGACACAAATCTCAAGTGAAATTTGTTTATATTTTATCACACAAAGAAATTGTATAACTATTCATCATGATGTAAACTATTATATGTTTATCCAATATTATGTAATAATAATAATTAATATTTAAAATCACAAAAAAGCAATAATATATACAAATTTTTTATTTGTTGGTTTTAAATGAAATTAAGCTATATTGCATTATTTCAAATGTATTTTGAGTCTCTCCCCCTTCGAAATTTTTGTCTGCACTATGTGTGATTATTATAACATTGTTCTCCAAGCTGATTGGAGAAACAGTTTGGATTGGCCAGTCCTGTTTTATAACAAACATATTTCCATGTATTATATTAGTCTTTATTTCTCTAACAATTACACATAAATATTTTTTATTTTATAACTAAAACATTGGGTAGTCATAAAGATGTAAGCATTAACCATTTTAAAAATGATGTCATAAGTTACAGAATTCTTCTCCCTTATGTCATTTACTGTCTCAAATCTATACTCTACCCCTAAACATGATATAATTTATGGATTCTCCCTGCTAATAAATAAATAAATGCTTAAAATAACACACAAAGAAATAATTTACATAGCATATAGAAATTTTCCATTTTATTCAGAAATCTGTTATTATGGCACATTATTGTCATGGAATAATTATGTATTTCAACCGAACATTATAATTATATAAACAAGTTATCATGGTTGTAATCACAATGGTGTTGGCCAGTAATTTTCGTCAAACATTACCTGTAATTTCAAAAGATACCAAGACTGATGAATTAAAAGCATGCATAAAATCATCATATCTTTGGCGAGAAGTTGAAAAATTATCACTTACTCTCAACATGAGAGTGCTAAAAAATAAGGATAAGAATTCTGCTAAATTTTCTGATTTCCTCTTAAGTATTGGCAATGGAACTACACCAAACACAAATGGATTAGTTAATATTTATAAATATTTCTGCCAAGAAATATTGTACATTCATTAGATGAACTAATTTCAAAAGTATATCCAGAAATTAATAATATAAATGAGAAAAATATTGAATGGTTTTGTGAATGAGTAATCCTAGCTCCTAGAAATGATAAGAGCTGAATTTATAAATGAACAGATTATGGACTGTTTTCATGGTGAAGGAATGACATATAGTTCAATAGATACAGATATTGTACATTTGGAGATACAGATATTGGTGAAGCTGTACATTTCCCTGTAGAATTTTTAAATTCACAGAATCCACCCAGATTACCCTCTCATAAATTAAAGTTAAAAGACAGAATTCAGTAATACTGCTTAGAAATTTAGATGCTCCACATTTATACAATGGAACAAGACTTTGCATAAAATCATTAAGATGAAATCTTATAGAAGTTACAATCATCGCTGGTTGTGCAATTGGATAAACAGTTTTCATTCCATGTATACCTTGATTTCAACAGGTTTTCCTATCCAATTTAAAAGATTGCAATTTCCTATAAAAGTTTGTTTTGCAATGACTATTAACAAAGCATAGGGACAGTCCTTAAAAGTTGCAGATACTGGTTTAAATACTGATTGTTTTTCCCATGGCTAATTGTATGCCACCTTTTCAAGAGTCGGAGAAGTAAAAAATTTATATACCTACTCAAAAAATCAACATGTAATGAATATAATTTACAAAGAAGCATTATGAGAACAATAATAAAATTATTTTTTATAATATCTGTATTGTTATTAATTCTATAATTATCAAATTCTGTACAGCTTGACAGTTCCCTTACACACACTTCACTGACCTTTCCAGAAACAGCTTTCTCAAAGGGAAAAACTCATCCTTAAGTTTGAATATGACTTTTTCCTTTAAATTACCTATCTTTACTAACAAATATATATTTTCTTAGAAAAGAAATATTACCGGTAGATACTTTGAAATTGTGCATTGGGGCTCTCAAAAAGTTGGGCCTTGAGCTCAAGCCTTATTAGCTCTTATATAGATCTGCCACTGGCTGTGACAGTTATTTTTTATAAGCAAATTCTTAATTCTTATATAGAAAAATCAATAACATATCATTCAATTCATTTATGTTCTATAATCAAAAATTTCTATATATGGGCCTTATATTATTGGTTCTATTTTCATTCGTTCTCATTTCAAAATATATTAATTTTAATAATAATAATATTGCATCTGTAACTTGTCAAACTATAAATATTGTTAAGTCTAAAAATTACATATTAAGTTATAATTATTACATAATATTCCTATTAATTAAAGTTGATCAATTGATTTATGTTGCAACAAATTCCTGATTGTTCATGTACACAGCAGAGATTACTTTTACATATTTTTGATCATATTTGTGCAGTATCCGATATTTAAATATCTACAAAAATATTAATTTATGTACAATCACACATATCCAGATATTAAAAAAAAGTCAAAAGAATTGGTAAGATGATGACTTTTGATATAAATAAATATGGTAAATATGAATGATGGTAGATCATAGGACTGGCACAAAGATACAACAGGAATGTAGCATTACTGAGTAGGTGAATCTTATGTTCTTGAAAAAAAATCTTCCAGTTTTTGATTGCCTCATATATGTCATGGGGCATTCAAAAACTGGAAGATTTGATGGGAAGATCCCCTTTCTTCAAAGTTTTTTTTGAAAAACTTCTCAGCTTATACTCAAGTATATATGGTAAAAAATGTATTCATAACTTCTACTCTACTAAAACACAACAATAATAAAAATAAAGCACTTTAAGCAAAAAAATGAGAATTAAATGGAAACATTTTTAGTCTGTTCAAGATGATCCTTGAATAGATTGAAAATGTTTCCATTTAAATTTTTTTTTTTTTTGTTAAAAGTGCTTTATTTTTGTTGTTGTATATAGAGGGTGCCCACATTTCTATGGACCAGGCATTTTTTTCAAACTATCGTGTATATGTGAAAACTGTAAAACACATGTCCTGTTACATTTTCCTTCCAAATTACAATCCGTTATTAATATTTATTTTCTGTGCATCCTCTTGTGCAGCACATGCTTCAACTTTGTTTTCTTGAATGGAAGTGTATTATTTTTCTAATGGAATTGGATTTTGCCAATTTTTTTGTGCAGTTTTTGTGGTGGAATTATTTTTCCTACAACCGATATTTTTGGAGATATTTAGGAATAAAGGAACCATTCAGAAAGGCATAATTTGATGCCATCGTTTCTATGGATCAAGCATTTTTCTTGATTAATATCTACATATTTTTTCAGTAATGTCGAAAACTTAAGATTTATAATAAGTATAAGTTTATTGGAGAATCCATTTAAAATTCTTTTTCATATTAGGATATGTTATACTGAACCAAGGATTTGTCTATTGGCTTTCATACTGCCAGCCACTGATTGAACTTAGGAATAAACAAATTATTTACGATATGTAAAACCCCATATCATAGATTGTTTTTTATAGATTGTTTATTGACAATAATTTAAAGTTGAGATATTTAACTGTTGTTACGTATATGATACTAGCACATAAATTTCTGATAAAAATCATCACAGATCTGAATTTTAAATCATTCCTATACTAATTATTATAACTTACTTTTGAAATTTTTCATGTAAATTTCACTATAAATATTAGTGCCAAGGAGAATATGATGTTTTCAGTTCTTCTGTTAGTAATGTCGAAAACTTAAGATTTATAATAAGTATAAGTTTATTGGAGAATCCATTTAAAATTCTTTTTCATATTAGGATATGTTATACTGAACCAAGGATTTGTCTATTGGCTTTCATACTGCCAGCCACTGATTGAACTTAGGAATAAACAAATTATTTACGATATGTAAAACCCCATATCATAGATTGTTTTTTATAGATTGTTTATTGACAATAATTTAAAGTTGAGATATTTAACTGTTGTTACGTATATGATACTAGCACATAAATTTCTGATAAAAATCATCACAGATCTGAATTTTAAATCATTCCTATACTAATTATTATAACTTACTTTTGAAATTTTTCATGTAAATTTCACTATAAATATTAGTGCCAAGGAGAATATGATGTTTTCAGTTCTTCTCTTTAAAATAGTCGATGTTAGTAATATGATGAGCACTTGAATGCACCGCCGCTTAATAATCATATATTGAAAAGCTACGCAAATAAATTAAAAGTTTTTCTCAGATTGTTCTGACAAATAGATTTGAAAAATGTTAAAAGATTTGAATATGTTAAGATATAATTTTACTTTTATAAGCCATACTGTATAAACTTAATCATATTTTGAATAATATTAAGAAAAAATTAATTCATTTAAAGAAGAGGGTATTAAAAATGGTATTACTGAAAGAAAATGAAGAAATTTATCAGGCAACCAATAAAGTTCTGTCCAATTTTCATATGATCAAATTGCATGCACTCTCCACAGCGTTCTTCTTTCAGCGTGAAATAGATAAGAGAAAGATAATGGATTAGTGAATGTTTCCTCTCCTAGTCGGCTGGTAGTAGTCACCATAGTTAGGGGACGTCAGCAAGAGCAAGTCAAACATGGGAACTCCAGACATGTTTATTCACACCTGTATGCTATACGAATTTAACTGGAAATGAAAGCTTGCAGTGTGAAGAAAAATATGCTAGGCATTCGATAGGAATGTGGTAAATGACTGGAAAGTATAATAGTGATTTAACAAATTTAAGGACAGTGATCAATCCTTCCAGGACATACCATGTACAAGATGTCCACAAGCTGTAGACAAATACACATTCAAGACAGCTATTGAATCTGATAATGGCCAAACATTGGGAGAAGCATTCAACTGCAGTACAAAAACCATTTGACCACATCTTTATCAGTTTGATAAATGATATAAAGTGGGACGATGAATCACTGAGTTGACTGTCTCAGAAAGCGACACGATTAAAGTGCCTGTGTTTTTCTGCTATCTCATCAAAGGAAGAATTCGTTTCTAGACAGAGTGCTGACCTGCAATGAGAAGTGGATCCTTTTTGATATTCCATGGTGCCATTGTCGATGGTTGGCACCATATGAATCTCCTCCCAAACAACAAAACTACTATTGCATCAACATAACGTTATGTTCTGTGTTTGATGAACAGTTCGGATTATCGTCCATTGCAAACTGCTGCTACATAGCCAGATAATCAATGCAAATGTGCACAATCAACAACTGGAATGAAAAACTGATTACCGTGCATGAAAAACTGAAAACCGTGGAACAAGTGCTTGTGAACCAAAAAGATGTCATTCTGTTAGAGAACAACGCCAAGCCACATGTTGATAAGGTCGCCGTAAGATGCCCCCATAAAAATATATATATGTAAAACAAATGAAAGAAAAAGTATACAGCCTATGTAGCATACATTTAACTATTATATGTTACTTACTGCTGTTCAGTTAAAATGAGAACATATTTTCTTCTCCTTAACATATACCGAAAAAAATTTATGAATAAAAAAGTCTTGTTTTTCTATTTCACATTCCTCTATTCAAGAATAAAAACTTACTTTTTATCCAAGAACTGAATCAATTAACTATTATATGTTACTCACTGCTGTTCAGTTAAAATGAGAACATATTTTCTTCTCCTTAACATATGCCGAAAAAAATTTATGAATAAAAAAGTTTTGTTTTCTATTTCACATTCCTCTATTCAAGAATAAAAACTTACTTTTTATCCAAGAACTGAATGTTTGAAACACAAAATACTCAATGATCGACAATTAACTCAATTTCAAATCAAATTGAAAATAGATTACATGTCGTCTCTTTCAAGGCAAACTAGCAAAATTGTATTTATGATTAATTTTAGCAAAGCATTTCCCATCGTGGGTGTATTGTGTGTCCATAGTGTGGTTTTACAAAAATTAATGAATGTTTTTGTTTTCTTGGATTAAAATGCACTAAATAGCAGTGGAGAGTAAAACATATCTAACTTTATTCGTTTAAGAACAAACGTTTTCACAATGATATAACAATCAGTGATGTTAGATGATATCACATCACCATGATCATGATATTGTTGCGATATCTATGCTTATTAAATCACCCTTAAAATTGGACACAAAAAGCCAATAGACTCCAAATGCTATAATAAATGATAGAGGACACAATTTGGAAAAATAAGGGATTTTAGTTCTTTCTGGAGTTGCTTGTTCTATTTGCAAAGATAATTTTTGGTTTTTTAATATGATCTCATTAATGATCAGTTATTAGATAATAGAGGACACATTTTGGAAAAATAAGGGATTTTAGTTCTTTCTGGAGTTGCTTATTCTATTTGCAAAGATAATTTTTGGTTTTTTAATATGATCTCATTAATGATCAGTTATTCTTTATAATTTGTTTGAATCAATAAATAATATTTTATTTCAAATAATAATTTATAATCTTTAATTCATAGCTTAATAAATTTTTCTTCTATACCAGATTTTCAGTTTTTTGGTAAAAAAAATGTCATTATTCAGATTTTTTACCCATTTAAGGATATGAATAATTAATTAATGTTTTTACAGTTTTTTTGCTTATTCTCTTCAGTGATTGTATAAAGTATAATCAAATATTTTTTAAAACTTAGCACAAAATAGCAGTAGATTATAAATATAAACTTTATTAGGTGAAAAATTTTCAGTAAAAATCAACTTCAGTGCCTACAAAACATATAGAAAAGAATATAATATTCCAAAACAAACTATAGAACATTTCATTTTAGAAAAACTTAAAATTTAAACAATTTGTGTTAAAATCAAATATTGTAGATAAAATAAATTAAAGTTTGATATAGATCATCATCATATAAGAATTATATGACAATAAATCTGTTAATATTTAAAAATTAAAATACAAAGTATAATATCAAAATACAGATAGGATATATATAGAGATAGATTACAGTATATTCACAACATATAAGCAGGTCTTAGAAATATTTTCAGATGTTTGGTCATTAATATTTCTCATTCTTTCTCTTTTCATAATTTCTAAAGTCTGCCACAAATTTATCCTTTTCTTGATATGTTTCCCTAATAATTTTCAATTCTTCAAGTTTACTTCTATATTAGACTTACAGAATTTTCTCGCCAGAGCAGTTCTCATATTTACTACTATTATATCATTCTTGTGCTCGTCAATCCTTTCCTTCAAATTTCTCTTTGTTCTATGTAGAATTCTCTATGTAGAATTCTTCTTCATTAAGATCCTTGTTATAGATTGGACTTGGTTTACTCTAGCTTTTTGGAAATTATGCTTTTTGTCTTTCTCATTTCTTAACAAAGTAAAAACTATGGTTGCTTTTTTTACATACCATACATACCTTTCTTCTGTTTTCTAACTAACTTTTTGATTGTTGCATATTTTTGCCATATGGTAAACCATACCTTTCTTCTGTTTTCTAACTAACTTTTTGATTGTTGCATATTTTTGCCATATGGTATGGAATTAAAATATGTCATTGCAAATCATTTCCTAATTTTCTATTCTTCATCATAGTTGACTTGTCCTTCATTTTCTTAACTATATCTTTTTCAACCTTCAATTGTATTGACTTTATAAAAAATTTTGTGTAACCATGTTTTATTCCTCTCTCATATATCTATCAGTCTCAACTTTCCTTGCTTCTAATGTATTGCAGTGAGTGATACTTCTGAAATATGCCCAGAATGTGGCCTTTTTGTATTAGAGAGGATTCTCAGACCATCTAGGGTTTATTAGCCTATTCAGAGATGGTTTTTGATAAAGTCACCTACTATAAAAAGCCCTTTCTGGTTTTATTCACACATGTAGGTAATGTACTACTGTATCATTTCTTTGATCTAATTTTAAAGATAGACCATATGCTTTATTGGTGAAGGTGTTAAAGAATTCTTCTGACTTGTCTTCTGCTTTCCATATTATCCTAATATCGTCAATATATAGAATTTCCAGCTATTTATAAAGCTTTCCATTATTATAGCCTCTTTATCTCTGATGACCAGTTCTGCTAAAACATCTGCCATTGGCATTGGGCTGATAAAATTCAATTTTGATTTTAAAATTCGTATTTTGATTTTAAAATTCAAAATACGAATTGTAGCAAATCAGGTATGCCAAGTCTCTTAAAATATTTGCTATAGTATCTGATTCTAGAAATGCCTTTAGATTGACAGTAAAATTTATTTTAAAATTCAAAATATGAATTGTAGCAAATCAGGTATGCCAAGTCTCTTAAAATATTTGCTATAGTATCTGATTCTGGTAGATTCTCCAACATGAAATGATATAATAACAAACATCCTGGCAGTAATTGTAAAGATTTCAAACAAAATATTTTATTGATAACAGTTCCAAAGATTAATTAAATAATATGAATTTAATGTTATCTGACAACAACTTTGGAAGTCAGTATTGAATCTATGGGAGAATATAGTAATCCTGTTATTAAAAGATCCCATAGACTTAATACTGACTTCCGATGCTGTTGTCAAGTTATAGTCAAAGAACAGAACATCAGAATTATACCTAGATTGAATATAATACTGATTTTCTTTTCTTAATTTAGTTTAGATAATTTAGTAGAGAATAAAATATGTGAGAATATTAGATTGATAAATTATAAAAATTATTAATATAAATTTTAGATAAAATGATATAATTTTATAAATTCTTAGAGCATTATAATTATATAATATTGCACTGTTATAATTTTTTTATTATTTACTAATTAAAAATAAATTGTACAGTTATTAAAAAAGTCCTAATGGAATATACTTATTTCTTCACAAAATATTTTTAAAGTTATCTTCTATATAAGTAATATAATTTAATTAATCTTCTAGGTATATGCTTAATTATTATTTATATTTTGAATTCTTAAGTATTACTAAATCTAAATAGTTAAAAGACATTTTAAAAAATTTCTTTTCCTAGAATTATTTATAAATAAATAAATAAATTCCCAACTAAATGTGTTAATACAGTATGTTTAGTAATTTATTTCATATAAGATAGCTAGATTTTAATTATTTATCCACATTGAAATCTCCAAATTTAATTCACAATTCATATTTTGAAAGATACTGTGATTACTATATTTTGTAATAGAATTTTATGGCTATAATAGATCAAGATTTTTTTAAAGTCAGAATTTTGTAGCTTCTTTAGTATATAAGTTAATTGAAATCTCAAGTTTGTGTCTAAATTAATAATATAGACTTTGTGTGGTAAAGCTATCAATGATCAATTTAAGATATCTTATGTTTCAGCTGACTCAGTTCAAGTATAATAACTAGATCGTCATAAAATGGCTTAGTAGTTTTCCTCTGGCAGATGTTCTGTCGTTAACTACGATTTGAATCATGCTATGAAGAGGCGATCAACTTATCACATTATCAGAGGAAAATAAACTTTGGTATTTCAATAAAATAAAATTATAGATTTATGACTGATTTTGAATTAGAAGAAACATATAAATCCAAAAATACTATTATGAATTATTGAGGAAATGAAAATAAATATAATTTACAATATAAAATGACTAAATTATATATTTAATTTCAATCTGATTAAATTTAATACAGAAATACACTGAATAATTTTAATTGTAATGTTTTACTTAGTATTGGCTTAATTCTCCTAAATTCAGATCTTTATTTTCTCCATAAATTCTTATAGTAAAGTTGATCCTGTTATTCGTAAAATGAAATAATAATAATGATAAAATATAGAAACTTTGATTATGGTTATATTATTCTATCGATAAGAAATTATCGGATAATTCAATTAAAATTTATGGTTGGAAAATAAATGATAAGATTAAAAATTAATTATCATAATCAGAAATTTCGGTTATTAAAATTTAAAATATATTAGTACGTACGTAAATACAGTATTTAGCAATTATCAAATAATAATTGTATGCAGTCTTTAACTTCTTCATCTTCTAATATAGAGGATATAGACTGTCACTCCTTAACTAATCCTCGTAATTTATTATTTTTAGTCTAATTCGAAGAATAAGTTGCTACAATTTTTCCTCTATTCTGACTTATTTTTATGCTATAAAGATTTCTTCAATAAAATTGTACTGATTTGCTTAATTGTTAAAATTATCTTTTTCTTGTAAGATGATAATTTTTTTGTAATAGTGATGCAATAAATATTCATCATCAATGATTCGATTTAATAAATTTTAAGTTTATTCCATTTAATTTATGCTTAACCATTTAAAATTTAAATCGAACAAAAAAAATTGTTTTAGGGTGAATGGTAATGAAAACTAATGAACTCAACGAGTCATTGTACCATAGTAGTTAACAAGTTACATCGTTATTTCATCTCCATACAGCTGTTGGGGTGTATCCCTAACAAGGGCGCTGAACTACATATTTGCTTTCTCAGTTTTACGCTGCTTTCCACCTGGAGAGGTACTAAGCGCTAGGACTATTCCAAAATATATTAAGAGCCGCCCACAGCAGTTTGGGTTGGCTAATAGATGAAGAATGGAGAACAAGGGCCGGGCCCGGACTCCTGAAAAAAAAAAAATTGAAATTACGGAACTGGGAATCGATCCGATCCTTCGTATAGAAGGCAATTGCCTTACCATGCTATTAGTATTCCTCGAACTATATACATTTAGAAAGAATTAATGTTCATTGGAGATTTACTTTTTTTTATAGGCTAATGCTGAATTTTCTATAAGAAATTCCATCAATATGATGCTAATGATTTTGATGTTTATTACAGTATTAAGATTTTTCTTAAAATGTTTTAATATAGAAACGTAGAAGTTTGCCGGACAAAATAGTTTGGGTTTTGCTTTTTTATGTTAAATTTGTAGGCTCATTCAAATCTTCTTTTCTATTTATTTATTTAATGGAAATCTTGATTTCCATTTATTCTTTGCAAGTAGTACTGTTTTAACAGACACGAATAGTTTTGCTATTATGCCAGAATCTGATGTATTTTATGACCGGACGATCTGTTTCTCTACTCCTTTCATCCGGCGAATTCCACCTAACTTGCCAATGATTTGGCGGATTGCCAGCTATCTGGCTGTAAGCATTGGTGTTGGTGTGGTCGGTTGGTTTTGTAGACAGTTTGTCAACGGTCTTGTATAACGGCTTAAGTCTGTGTCACATGTGGGATTATAGGGGACTATAGTACTTCGGCCGGAATAACTGTTGTGTTTGGTAGAAAGCTCAGTCTGGGTGAGGTGAGTCTTGCTTTTCTTTGCAACACGACCGATGTTGATGTGCTTTGTTGCCTTTTATCTGCAGATTATGACTCGTGCTTCTATTCTTTCCGTTCCCCGTCTGTCATATTGATTGAGTGGTTGCACATAGTGAAGAAACGAAAAAACATGTCTTTCGTGATTGCGGTTAAGTTGTTCATTCTTATCTTACTGCCTTACATTGTACAGAGGAAATAAATACTAAATATTATTCCCTTATGAATTGAAATTTTTATGCTGTGTAGCAAAATATTAATTTCAGTAGTAAAGCCTGATGACGATAAAATCACTTGATTTATAGTACATTTTAAATCTTATATATAAAATTCCTTAGCTCTTTATTATATTTAAATGTTTCTTTTTAAGTTTTTAAGATTTTTTAAAATTACAGATTATTTTTTTAGATAAATAATATTACTTAAAATAATTTGCAGTTGTGTGAATAGTTGTTTATTAAAAATTTAATTAATGAATTAAAATTATATTATAAAACATTTAATAAATCGCATTAGAAAGGGATGGATCAGTATAAAACATTAGTCGGGTTGATTAGCAGTCTAAATATCCCAGAAAGGAGTTGAGTTCCATAATCGGAAATACTGGAGCCCTTCATGAGCTAACGATACCTGCGATAGAATCGACTGAAAGAATGAAGGGTAGGAATCAACTTCCCCATTCTTTGAAAAATCCAAGCTTAGCCCGGATTCGATCCCATCCTTCAAGTGACATGCAACTGTTTTACCACGTAGCTACCCAGCTGGAATAAATTACGCTGAAAAATTACTAAAATTTTATATTTATATAAATTTTTATATAATTTGTTTTATGATACACAGAAAGCATTTCGTAATGTTTTCTGTCTATAATAATTTCTTAATACCATAAATTACAATAATTGAAGTGTGCAGTCAAAGAAATATTAATATTTATATATTTGTTTATGCTTATCTTAGAAATTCATTGAAAAATGTAGTGAATAAAATAAACAATTTAAACTGTTTGTACTATGTTTGCATTTTTCGAAAATTAATGATCCACAAAAATGATTTGCTTTTGCTAAGCAGAACTTTAATTTAGACCACTAATTATTATACTAACATATTTTTTAAAAAGATATAAGAAGACATTAAATTTTGTCTTGAATCATTAATTTGAATTTATTATTTTCATTAATATTGTTAAGTTTTATTAGTTCTCAAAAAATTCTGTTTATGATTTATGATTAGTTTTAATTATTATATCTATTTTTAATTATTTTCTGAAATTTATTTTTTAACAATATTTTCCTGACTTAAAGGAAGATTATTTCATATTATTTATTAAAATTAAAAATATTTTTAATCAAATAAAAACAAGGGAAGTAAAATGCTTCTATAGGATCTCAATTTAATCTAATTCATAAGATTTTGTTTATTTTTTTTATTTTAATGTTTCTACTATTTATACAAGTTACTATTTGAATTCACAGAATAGTTTCAAAGAAAAATATTTTTATCGTGTCATATCTGCGAGAAATATCATATGAAACTTTATCAGTCTTGAAATCAGTCATTTGAAGGATTTTGAGAGAATTTCATAACATTAATTTTATGTAATTAGTTTTTCATCTGTAAGTTAAATCGTCTGCAAAATATTCCAAGAACAAAACCATCAAAAATTTAAATTTTATTTGATTATTTCTTTTTTATCCAAGGTATAAAGATACTAAATTTGAGGTCTCTATATAATGTCTTCACAAGAGAGCAAGATTTGAAAATTTAAAAATTCTATGTGCTATACTATATTGAGAACTATAAGAATAAAAAATCAGCACAAAAAAAAGAAAATTTTTTCCAATATGCTACTCTCTGGTGCTGAGCTGTACTTGTATATTCATGAAAAGAGGAGGGAGTTTTAATTACGAATATTGAAATTACTAGCAGTGTGTTCAGTATCCTGGTATAGTTTAAAAAACATATTTTAGGGAAACTGGTTTTGATTATTTATATATTTGTTTGCTCTGTGTTTCAACCATTTCACTGTTGTTTAATGCTAGTCATAATCTTCAGAAGATTCACAAACTTTTGAATTCCCTCATAACCTTTTAACACCGATTTGAACAGTTTTTTTAATTATCGTATTGTGTATTATAATTTTCTAGACTGAAATTTGATATATCGCACCATCTATTGATTAATTTATCAAATTTTGTCGCTTGTTGGATTGTTCAATAATATAGTATCTTAAAATGCTTTTTATAAATCATTCGAACGGTCCAGTTATTTAAGTCAGTTCATCAGAAAGAATTGGCCGAAGTACGATGATTTATAATTTACCGTTTAGGACAGCGGTTCTCAACCTTTTTTTCCCCGTGCCACGTACATTTGTTTGCTGCATTAAGCGGACCGCAACATGTTATATCAGCAGTCGGCAACTAGTTGGTGTCACGTGAAAAAAGTCTGACTTCTAAAAAAATCGCCTACAAAAAACTCTTGACCTCTCAATTCCTGAATGCCATAGGTCAGTGTTTTCCAAAACGACCTATGACCTGTAAAATTTTATGAGTTCATCAGGACTGAATGTCATAGGTCAGTGTTTTCCAAAACGACCTATGACCTGTAAAATTTTATGAGTTCATCAGGAAGCACCTAGCAAATTAGGAAAATTCTAATTTTTCCAGATTTAAAAAATTTTTTAATATCAGAATTTTTATTTTATTTTATTTTTTTGCATGTGGGAGAAGAATTCCGCTCTTTCATTAAATTCATGACTGTGCGTTCCGGGCCGCACATAAAAGCTTGGCGGGCCACAGGTTGAGAATAGCTGGTTTAGGAGATCATTCAACACAAACATTCATTCGAAAATATACATAAGATTTGAATGTATGGTTAATTTGAAAGATATTTTGTAACAAATACAGTTATTAAATTATTTACCATTAGCAAAAGCTTCATATTTTAAATTATTCTATTAATTTTTCTTGATTACATTGAATTTTTATTGCATTTAAATTTCTTTGTATTTATTTTAACGAAAAAATAAATACAAAGAAAATTAAATGCAAAATGTCATAAGAAACTGGATGGTCGATTCATATAATTCATCTATGATTTGTATAGTATCATGGAGTATGTAGGCTAGTTATTAAGCATCTCTAAAACTAATTCTATGTTCGCGGCTATTATATTATTCATATACATTTTTAATTATTTTTATGTTCTCTGTTGTCATTATATATCAACTCAACTCTTGTTGAATGTATGTTTTTGAGATTTAATACTGTATTTAAACTCTTCGCAGATATCTATTGATTAAATTCGATTTTAACTTTTAGTTCTCTTTAGTTTGTGCATGTTTTATTTTCGTATTTATATATTTACCAAATTGTCAGCTTTATTATTTTAATAATTAATAATAACATCAATACATTAACACACTTCTTAATTGTGATCCTAAAAACTATCCCCCATTGAATTGAAATTGAAGAATTCGAACAGGAAAAAATAATTGGTTAGCGTCAACATGATACTGATTTGACGTACATTTCGAATATGTTACTAAATGTAGTCAGTGTGTTTTGGCGCAAATTTCAAAAAATAAATTTTCGCCTTAAAAACAGGATGGATTTTAAATCTCGGGCCGAGCCGCCCCAAACCTAAGGCAGTTCTACTGCAAAATGTAACACAAATAGCCGATATCGCAAGAAAATTTCAAAAGCTAAAAAAAGTTGTATCTTGAAAACTGGATGGTTTCAAGGATATTTATTAATATACTAAACTGGGATCGTCCTCGAAAATCCGGGATGATTACCCTGTTTAACTTCATTCTTATATTTCATACAACATAATATTCATTTATGTATGCCGTTCTTAACAATTCTTTTGTATTTAAATATTTCATTGTTAACTTATTTAATAAATTTACTTTTTTCTGTTTGTGACATGCGGGAGCCGGGAAAAGTGCCACTTGCCAGAACCTAAGCGCAGTACTGCTGCTAAGTGTAACCAAATAGCCGATATCACACAGAAATTTCAAAAGATAAAAACCTTGTATCTTGAAATGGGATGGTATTTAAATCCGAGATATTTTCCGGGACACACATTGATGCGGGTTATTGTATCAAAATCAGGAACTGTTCCTGAAAATCCGGGACGAATAGTCATCATATGCAAGTATGACTGCTATAGTTGCTATAGAACAGGGGATCTCCAAACTTTTCGCCGTGTGGGCCACATTGGGTACTTCTGCACTGTTCAGCGGGCCGTAGCAAAAAAAAAAAAAAAAAAAAAAAAAAGTACTTCTGCACTGTTCAGCGGGCCGTAGCAAAAAAAAAAAAACGTTAGAACTAATATATGAGTTTTATTGGAAGCAGATAAAAACTGATTACAAAGTATGTGAAATTAAATTATCGTATATTAATGACAACGAACAGTATCAGTAAATTCTCATATTTTCATCACAAATTATAATAAAACCCATTAATGTGAATAATGTAACTGTGTTTGTGTTTTTAAAATCTTCTTAAACTCAGGTTCAAATTTTGAAGTGCTAATTATGAGAAGTGATTTCAAATGCTCATCAGATAAATTTGCCCGGTATTTTGACTTGATATATTCCATTCGAAAAAAGTTTCTTCGCAAAGATGTGGTGTCCCAAAAATAGAGATAAATAGTCCAATTGGCGGGCCGGATAAAATCATATCGCGAGCCATAATTTGGAGACCCCTACTATGGAATATAAGTGAAGCATTTTAACATTTCTATTTCAATGCTTCCAAAAATCTCATTGTACGCGCGAGACATTCTTGCAATTATTAAGTCATCATTCAGAATTAAAATGATAATGAAGTAATAGTTATAACGATACGATACACGAAATAACAATTATGAGAGATATTATGTCATAAAAGTTTGATGATACAAACATTGTGAATATATTTTTTGTTACGTTTTATGTGAATTTACTAAATGTAAACTCAACTATGTATTTAATAAATAATTGTTTTGTCTGCAAAACATCGTCTACATATTCATTTTGTTTATATTCCATTAAATAAATAAAAAAAAAACAAGAATAAGCATGTGAAAATATATCAATACTGTATATTTATATACATTATTTATTATATGTATATCTATTAATTTTGAATTTCATTTGTTATCTTATTATAAGATTGTATCTGTTGGAAAGTTTGAAAATCAGTATTTTCGAAAATATTTTTCATACATGAATGATATATTCATTCGAAATGATTTTAGTTATACTTTTATAAAAGTTACGGGATTATTTTTATTTTTCTTTGTGAAGACATCTTCAAAATATCTTCAGAACGAAATTTGGCGGAATATTGGAATTTTATATATGATCGTTCTTTGTTGGAAAAGTTATATATGCTTATTAGTTTTAATCTTGTATACGATTTCAATGCGAGGCAATGATTATTGGGAAGTTAAAAAAATTCTCATTTTTGAAATTATCAATAATATATTGATTTTAAAGATTTTTTTTTGTTAAATGTTCATAATGTTATTTACATGCAATGAAAACTTTATTTGTATTTTTATTCATAAATGATCTGAGGTTATTATTAAAAATACTGTAGTAGAGAGGTGATATGACATATTACTTCGTTTTTTTTTTTTCTATTGCTTACTTGACAATGTATCAGATAGTCTTTAATCCAAGTGTATTAAATGATAATTCTATAAAAATTTTGGAAATATCAGTTTAACACAATTATAAGGATATTAAGGCGAGCCATTATGATCTACGAGTATATGAAAACAAGTCAGTTGATCACATTTCTTATTGATAGTCTTATATATATTTTTTTGTGAAGACATCTTCACAAAAAACTATAAAACTAACAATAAATGGCTATAAATGAATTCAATTAAATAATTTAATTGTACAAATCAGTTACCAAAAGAGAAGAAAATTAAAATGATATAGTAGCTTACAACTTCAAGATTATTCTCTTAATCTTAACATCGATTCTAAAAGTATAATTAAATACTATATGCACTACAGTACCTAATCGGCTAAAGTGGAACATTAACGTTTTTCAAATGAAATACTCAAAAGTAATACTGTTTTACAAATATTAAAAATTTGTAAAACAATAATGAAAATAACCCAGAATCAGTAAAATAAAAATATGTAGCCTAATAGTTCATTTAATGATTGAATGACGATTGAAATCATACATTCTGTTTAATGTCTTTAATAAGTGGATATTATGCTGTTGTTACTAATAAGATTATTAATATTTTACAATTGCAGTATTTTTTATGGTTTTGATAATATCTATTCAAAGCATGTAGATAATTGCACGGAATAGGAATAACAACATAAAGAATACTCAGGATCAGTTGTTAAAGAGCTGTCTACTTATAAAAATACTAATCTGCACCAGTATTGTACTTTGTCGATATATGCTTCTTAATGCCAGCCTGATATAGCATTATTCTGTGATAGAAGTTTTTATAATACATATTAGTTTATTTTGTCATTTAGAAAGATCATAAATGCTTTAGGAGTAGATACTGAAATGAAAAGTGTTTGATAATAGGAACTTTGTAATGTAATTTATATATTTATGTAAACATCTAATCGATTAAGATGATTATAATTAGATATGTATTTTTGTTTATTTTATCTAATTTTTTAAGGACGGAGAATTTCTTTACAACTAAAGTATTTCTTAAAAAATGTTTAACATGTTTTGTTTATAATATTGTAGTTTGGAATTTATTCTTTATATTCTTTTAAATGTTTCTAAAATTTTATTGCTAATATTTTGTTGAGTATAGTACTGTATCTTTTAGTTAAACTGAAAGTGATTGTCAGTGCATAACCTTGAATGCGTTTTTGAAGACAAAGAGGGTCATTAATTTCAAGTAACTTGTCATATACAATACTTGTTTGAAACCAAAAGCTAGTAGACAATTTTTAATGATGCATTTAATTATCAGTATGTGGAGATACACAAAGTTAGGTTTCATTATATAATATTATGAAAGTAATCCTGAGATAAATATAAATGGCTAGAAATGCTACTAAATCAAAACTGTCTTTAAAATTTATAGTAATTATATTGGGGGATTTATTCGCATTAAATACTGCATTAAATGTTATATAAAAATTTTGGATATGTAATAATGCGAAAGAATGAATTTTGATTTTGTTGAACTATCTGTTTAATTAAAAAAACTAGATTACTGATTTATATTTATACACTAGTTATAATTAGTATAAAAGTACAAATCAGTATACTGTACTTTTATAGTAGAAAAATTTTTATAAGCCACCAGTCTTGATAAAAAGTAAGGTTGTAGTTAATTAACACATAATTAAATGTTTTTGTTTTTATCATTTTAAAATTTAAATATTAGGCTAAAGAACCGTAATTACTAAGGAAGAACGGGAATGATAGTAACAACTTTTTACTTTATAATTATATCACGCTTTTATAGCGTGAAAAAAATTCAATTTCAAAATAACAAATACGTCATTGTAAAGACCCATTTAGTAATCTATTCACTCAGTCCAAAATAAGTTTTATTCGATTAAAATTAATATTTAAAAAAAATATTTTTCTGAACGATGTCAAATGTTACAATCTACCTTTCTGTCCGGATAGATTGTAATACCCTGTGAGGTAAGTTGAACACTACAAAATTTCAACAAAATATAGCCTGTGTCCAAATTTTTTGCACTTAAATTTTAGGGTACAGCCTAATAAGCTTTTAATCTAATCCTCTGATGAATAATCAGAATCATAGTTGTGGCAAACATAGAAGGGATTACCAGTTATGCATTCTTCGTCACTTCCTTTCTTCCCACTGCATTGATTCATTTTCCACTACTATTATAGAACCGTTAACAAATGTAATGAACGGAAATAACTATTAGAACAGTTAACAAAAAAAAAACTTTATTATAGCTGTTATAGTTTTCAAAAAATGAATGACAAATGAAATAAAAATACTTTTCTTCATTTGAATTGCTACTACTAAAATATTTGACATTTGTGAATGGGTACCACTGATTTTGCTAGTAACAACTTTTAAACTAATCTGTTTTTTAATTACGTCACTCTTAAAATATTTTTATCGAATCAATCGTGTTATATTTGCATCATCTAACTGAAAAAACATGGTCAGATGGTAATCTTTACTATACTTCGTGTGAAATTTCAAGATTTTTGAACAAACTAGGAATGAGTACTGGCATCTGTTACAACCAACCCTTGTTACTTCTAGCCCCGGGTCACCCCTAACACATTTCACTACAAGGAATCTATATCTAATTGTTTCAAGAATTTAATAAATATCTAGAGAATATTTGAATAAATAGATACTTTGTAAAGCATTCTTTCACAAATTATATGAAAACTATCTAAGGATGTTTGTCAGATTGCTTGTAAAATTTTGCTAAATTAAAATTTTATTTAGACATGTAACTAAATAATATATAAATAAAAGTATTTTAGATTTATACAAAAATAATATTTGACAATCGGACAAAGATAAATATTGTATATCGATTTTAGATATTTGAATTATATTCAGTTTTTCAGTTTCGAAAAATTTGCAATAGAAGTTATCCTTTCGTAGATATCGTAAAAATATATCACTAATTATTATTGTGAATATAAAAAAATTTTGGGACGATATATGTTTAGTTATAATTTTATGAAGTATAGTATAAACCGAATAAAAAGTATTTAAATATTGGATAAGTTAAACATTTTAAATCATAAAAAGTAATAGAATTAATACGTAAATAAATATAACAAAAATAATCATCTTATTATTATCAAATTTATTTTTAATATCTTAGCGAATGAAGATTGTTTGCTAAATGGTAAACAAACAATTCCGATATGTTAAATTAAAATATTAAATGGAATTTAGCAATAAAATTTTTTTTTTAATCTTAATATACTGTATTTAGTATTTACTTATGGGATAGAATCGCGAACATAAATAAAGAACGTGTGTCTTGCTGCTTCGTCGAAAACTATTAGTGTACATTATTTAATATAGATTCGTGGTTTAATCTTTTTTTTTTTAAACATTATCAGGGAAGCGGTTTCGAAATTTTTAATGTTTCTAGATTATTAAGCTAAATTTACTACTACACTTCACTATAGGGAATTAAAGCAATGTAAACAATTTAGATAATTAATTTTTACATCAAATGATGGCCGGATCGCTAAGTAAAAATTGAAAAATGCCGAGTTCCTGATTCATCTGAAATGTTTAAGAATGTTGCGATATTTAATCGGCAATACTGTAATTAATTAATTTATTTATGGTTATATTAAAAATTTGATAGTTCTACCATTTCTTACAGTCCAGTAGTTTTGCAATTATCATCTGTTACAATAATTAATCATTAGAGAATGAATAAAATATATATATATACAGTAAAACCTCGATACCATCCCAAAAAATAAAATAAATAATAATAATGCAATATTTGCATAAACTGTCTATAGTATAGCTACATCCAGCATTTCTTATCCGCACTGATGCATGTGTAAAAATAAAGCACTCATTTATTGCATAATGCGTCATTTTTATTTTAACACCTACATGTAACATACTTGTACATGTATGTAGGTAATTTAATTTAATTTAAAAATACTCTATGTAAATGACAGGTAATTTAATTAATTTAAAATACTCTATGTAAAATAATACAGTTTTTAGGCAAATTTTGTTTAAAATACTCTATATAAATTAATACACTTTGGCATAAGTCACATTTAATTATACAGCTATGTTGAAAATGCTAATTATAAAAAAATGTTACTTCGATTTTACGGAGCTAATTAATGTTTATAAAAAAATGTTACTTCGATACGGACTTTCCGATTTTACGGACTAGTCTTGCCCCCTATAGTACGTAAAATCGGACCAGTCTTGCCCCCTATAGTCCTTAAAATCGAGGTTTTACTGTATTTTCATTCTGTAAAATGTATGTACAGTCTATGACAGAAAGGTTTTGACATCAGCGGAAAAGTTCGGCTTTCGTACAATACGCAAAAACTGATTGAGTGACTACTTCAGTTGTTGATAGTTGTAGGCTACAATTTGGGTTAAACCATTCCATCGGTTGATTACATAATAATAATAATTACTTAAAATTTTTTTTTATTTTTAAAAAATATTGAAAATCATGAAATTTTTTCTCACTCTATTCAGCCTATACGCATACATATTTTCAGAAAATTTATTTTAAATATTGTATTCAATTTTGCTAAAATTATCAAACAATATAATTTAAATGAAGACAAAGTTTTTAAAAAGAGAAGAATGGATCAATGATACATTTCAAAACTGTTAGTAAACACATTGAAAATCTATGATAAAATTTTCAAAAATATAACTATATTTCAAACCAAGCTTATTCGAATATTGTTTGCACTTCGTAACAGAGATTAACGTAAAAATAATTTCATTTATTCTATGTCAAGTTTGAACAGTTTGGATTATGTCTAAACTTATTCTTCTAGAGATGCGAGAAGAAAATTAAACTAGAGAGAAATATTGCGAAGGAGAGCAAAAATGAAGATCCATTCAATTGCCGACATTGAACTTTCATCGATAGCGACGTTTAAACGTAGTTATATAAACAAATAATCTTCACTATTCAATGAATTACATTATTTAATTTTCAGTTTTTTACACATTATAAAGAAATAAATTGATTTTGCTTGCAAAGCATAATGACAAAAATATTCTTATCATTCATCTTGAACATAAAATAAGTAAATAAATAAATGTATGTATATATAGCTATACATTTATTATATATATGAAAAAAATGTAAATAATAATTAATATATTTGATAAAAATAAATAAAATGTGTTCAATTTTTTTAAATAAGTATATCAAAAATTTAAATTTATTGAAATAATAATAATAAGATATAATTCTATAGTCATATGAGTTTTTTACATTCATGATCTCAAACTATTGTATCAATTTATTATATAAAATATTTTTGAAAAATTTGCAGACTATTTTAGCTGAATTTATTCTGAGAGCAGATTAGTGTTCTTGAATAACAATCAATTTTTTATTGATTACTTTTTAAAAGTAAAAACTCTATCGAAGACAAAGCATCAAAACACATCATTAACGTAATACTTTATCATAAATATTCAATAAATGAAATTATTATTTTGTTTAATTGTGCAAAATAAATGATATGTCAATAAGATATGCAATATAACTAAATAATCTTTAATACTGATCCAAATATACAGTCTTAATTATCATCATTAAAATGAGATTTTAATAAATTAAAGTATAGGTCATAAATTAACTTAGTTGGTTTGAAGAAAACAATAGCAATTAATAATTTTTAAAGATGCTGGTATTTAGTATTTCAAAGAATATATATACAGTATTCATGATAAAAATAAATAATATAAACTTATTTAGCTTTTCCTGATTACGCGTATCAGAGCACAAAAGTCAGGAGACCAGACTTACTACATACTATCATCTCCATATAGAGAGACAACAGAAAAATACAAACATACATAAGAGTACAATAAATATCATGATTGGAACAGTAAACATAAAAATGATCATGACGACCGATGACTTGTCGGAAAAATGTTTTCTGATCACCTGTTCAGCGCAATTAGCTGTCTGGAAGAGCAACATCTTGCATGAACATTGTTGACACTGCCGCGCCTGTAATACCAGAATGACGAAACTGTCAACAATGCATATTGCTGCCTAGTGATGGATTGTCATGGGATCTGTGGGGCCGAGTTCGAAGAAACTGTCCAAAAATGATCTAGTGTGATTTTTTCAACTAATTTTTTTGTCCTAAATGTCCTTTATATTGTCTCATTAAGACGTTCCAAAAATATCTGCTCTTCTGATGAATAGTTATTGCTATGGACAACTCAGAACAGGTGAACTTTACTTATAGAAACCTTATACATACATTTCACTTTTTTTTATTCAAAACACATCCAAATCCACGATCGTTTTTGTAACCATTATTATTCCAAAACAAAACGTTTGAAAATTAAAATACTATCTATTAGAGTAGCGGTTCTCAACATTTCTTTTTCCTCTGGCCACATTCTTTGCTACATTAAGCGGACCGCAACATGTTATATCAGCAGTTGGCAACCGGTTGGTAGCATGTGAAAAATTTTTTTAATGAGTGCATCAGTAAAGACAGCAAATTAGGACAGATTTTTAAAACTTTTTAATATCAGAATTTTTATTTTTGCATGTGGGAAAAGAATTCCGCGCTTCCATTAAATTCATGACTGCATTCTGGGCCGCAGGGTAAGAATGGCTGTATTCCTTGCATATACTACATAGAGCATATGCAAGGAATCTCATTTTTTTGTGTCGTTTTGTATTGATTGCCTTTTTCTTAGTTACAATTCCATCTTAATTTTTGTTTCGCTCGCACAAGTTGAATGCAGACGGACTTAAAGGATCTGATATCAAGCTCAGACTCGTCACATTCAAGCCCATACCTATCTTTTCCTAAATTCTGGTTATGGCGGCACAGTTGGACTGCCAACATCCTACACTCACTGGCAGGGCACAATTCCCCATTAACACAAAGACGTAGGTTCATAAGGTGAAGATATATAATCTGTAAAGGATAGGAAAGGTGATGTACAGGGTATCCATAATTAAAATTCCCCTAGAGTTGCCTACAGCCGTTACTATTCATCAAAAATTATGAAACTTTAGTTACCCCTTTATTAAGGGGTACCTAAAGTTACGGCGAAGTTATTTAACAGCGATGAATAGCGCTGCCTAGTGATAAAACATATCCGTACTACTTTGAAGAGTGGACATGTATTGCACAGTCTACTTTGAGGAGTCGGACCTAGAATAAATGTCGTCAAAAATTCACACCTTACTGTTACGTTTGGGGAATGCAACGGAACATCTAGGATCGAGCGAGGATTTTCTGAATCCCAAATTCAGCAGTTGAGTATTAACCGAGCCGTTCAAATGAAAATGCGCTTTGTCTGACCAGATGTTCCAAGGCCATTTGGAATCGACCTCACAGCGAGCAAGAAAATGTAGTGAGAACGATAGTCGTGCGACAAAATCATGTGGAAGCAACTGCTGAACAAGTAAAAATTTGTACGGATATCATCATAGGTTATTCCGGAAGATCTTATGGATAGTAGACGGCCTATCCAACGCTTCTACAATACAGCCTAGTGCCCATAAAGTTTGAAGCTCTTGTTACGTGGCTAGTTTTATATGGTTTTAGGTTTGTCCGTGATCGTCGTTACCCAAATTCAGGTCACTAGAACTATTCCACGTACTCGAAATAACTCAGGCCAATTCTAACAAACTATATTTATTTAACTAACAGCACTTTAAATTAATACACAATTACTATTAATACGGACTTCAACTAAGTCTATTCTCCTGACCTAGTGCTCTAACGTTAAAATACAATAAACGTAAGCTTCCCTGATTTCTCGATCGTTGAAGGGTTCTTGAAAGAACGGTGACTTTCCGAGGATGTTATGCAAGAGCTAATTAAATAAAACATGTTACAGGTGTACGAATACTTATGACATTCACTGTATAAATGTCATTTTGAAGATTTATGAAAATATACTTTTTAACTAACACAAATTCGTTTCTATTCAATATTTATTAGATTAATATATGTAAATTTTCTCAAAACTCAAGAAATCACAACAAGCACTTGAAGCAGGATAAATACACTACCGTAATTTATTAATAATAATAATAATAATAATAATAATAATAATAATATAATTGTTTTTCGCATGCGCTATATACACAGACGCCGATCTTCTGTTAATCTTTATGAACACTTACTTATTGCCAGAGTTTTTCAATGACATTTAATGTTTACCATTATTTTTGTAATTATTATTATTATTATCTCTCAAACTATATAATTTTGATTTATTATATTTTATTTTATTTATTTTGCTAGCTTTTCTCGGATTGATTCCGTCTGTATTATTTATGATATAAGAGAACGTAGCATTGTACAAATGACAATATATTAACCTATAGTTATTTTTGCCTCTCTAACTGTATTTATTTGATTTGTTTTATTTGTATTAACATTTCCCAGATTACTTCTTTATGCTTTTTATGATGTACTAGGACAAAATAACGTGCATAAGTATAATGTAATAACTTGTAACCGGAAACTTGTTGAGAGGCTTTGGTAACTACTGTAACATCTGGTAAACAACCCCGTTTAAATGTCATCGCAAGTACTTTAAACTGGATGTTTATTTGTAGAACATCCCAGCAAGGACGGCCTGCATCCGAAACTGGTTAGAACTTTAGTCACTCTTTTGAGATTACCGGCTGAGGAGGGCCATAATAGGCCGAAAGCGTTTTCCGGAAAACAATTATATTATTAGTATATGTAGTGCATATTATATCTATCTAATAATAAATTAGTGTATTTATCCTGCTTCAAGCGCTTATTGTGATTTCTTGTTATTAGAAGCAGCAGAACTCAGTTATTTATAGTTTCTCAAAACTATATAATAAATTAAATATTAGACAGAGTTTTGTTTTGAGCTGAATTTTATCTTTGATTCTAAAATTATTTGATTATATCCAATTTTTTGCATATATATATAATTTATATATGCAAATATTAAGAACAATGAAAAGGACTACTATGATTATAGAGCTACTAACTGCATCTATGCCTCTGTTTTAGTGTGTCTAAAATCTTATAGAAAATATGATGTCACTATCAAAACATATATATATAACACAATTTGAAAACATTTCTGTACAATTTATTTTCATACAATAATAATTAGGTATGAAATCTGTACAAAAGTTTTATTTTTTAATATTTTTATTTAAAATATATATTTAACTTATAATTTTTCCATTTGAATGAAATAAAATACAGTATAGTATTATAGAACATAATTTTTTTTTATTCATTTTATCTAGACTCTTTTTTTTTAAATTATATCTATATTAAATTATTGGTGTTTGTTGCATTCCAAATTCTGATTACTGCGTTCCATATGAATACTAATTATACGCTTCTAGATTTCGACTTTCTTTGTAAAATTAAAATCCCAAAAATAATATAATAATAAAAAATTTTAAATATACTCTCTAAAAATAGATTATAATACAATTCTATCTTTATTTCAATATTTATTAATTTTTTTTTATATCCAGTTTTGAATTTTCCGAAAAATTTTTCATCAAATAAATCCAAAATATATATCTATGCACATTGTTTACAAGATGCAATAGAGAAAGATGAAGTTTAAAATTTATTTATATTTGGCTCTATTTTTAGAAGTTTTTGATCTTTTTTCGATAATATAAAATGTGTATAGAAGCTTTTTAAACTTCTAAAAGTTTATTTTCAGGTCTTTTTTTTTAATTTATAGTAATCTGTGTAATGTCACAATGAATATCGGATAACTGTTAATATTTGTAAAATAATCGCATATCACAAGTAATATTATCAATATTATTGCTTAATATGATTATCTTAAAGACATTATTGCAATATTAGACGTACTTTTCAAAGATTGCAAAAAAAATTTTCCCGATATATACTTGTAAATTCATATGTTTCATTAAGTATCAAAATAATCGTTTGTAAATGATGAATAATAATAAAAATTTTTATTCATTTTGTAAATTTAATGTGCATGTAATCTATCAAAAAATGCGATATCTGTAAAATGATTGTAACAAAATAAACTATTGTTCTTACAAAATTCCTAGTTACTTCTACCTTCTAATAAATTATAATTCGGCTAATTTGATGATTTTATCTATAAATGCCAGATATAATCATCAAATAATTATAATTTAATAAAATATTTATATTTTTACTTAACTCACACAGACCTTCATTTTCTATCATTTTATTTTTCCAAACAAAATGTCGATACACATTAATGCGATTTTTGACTATTGATCTATTTTTTAATATATCGTAATTTTAATAAATTAATTAATTAAAATATGGATTTTTGTATAAAGCCTATTCTTTTATACGCTTATGGATTGATTTTAAATTCGAATTTCCACTTCGTATAGGCGTTTATGACCAATTTTTCTTCATTCATTTTTTCATAAAATTAAATCAACATAATTAATTTGTTATACAGTACAATTTTTATATTTTCTTGCATTTCTTATTTAATTTTTAAACGATGTAAGTATTTATTTTATATAGGAAAATTAATATTTGGATTGTTTTCTTTACGTACTCAGAAATGAAAAATTCCAGTGCATTAGTAACCATAGAAAATAACGCAATGAAAAATAAATAACCCATTTCTTAATTTCAAAGTTTCTATTATAATTATAATTATGCTCTCCGTTTATCAATCATTGGAAGAAAAGTAGTACAAAAATAAAATTTACTAAATTTTATATTTAATTGATAACTTGATATGAACTCCGATTCATCATCAGAAAATATTGATAATCATTTACTAAAGATATTATTCCATTCAAAAAGGATATTTTATTACGGAAATAAAATCTTAGTTTTTAAACAAAAAGATTAAAAATTTTTAGATTAAAAATTAAAAATATCAATATTCATCTTAGATTTTATGTTTAAAATTCATATTACAGATAGGCCTCGATTAGCGCGACTTCGAATAGCGCGAATTCGATTAGTGCGACTGATATACAAACTTTTATGATAACGAAATAGTTTTATAAAACCATCAATATAACTTTAAGCTAACAACCTTTAATTCTAGACAATTTTAAAAAAGAGAGAAAAAATTTTAAATTCTAGAAGTATGATAGAACTTACTGGATGATCGTGATCTAAATCAGGCTCAAATTTTGAAGTTATATGAGAGCAATAGTCTAAATCACTGATATGGCGAGGGAACCAAGGTTCTGTTAAAAAAAATCGAATTATTAATTTTTGAATGATCCAAGTTAATAGATTCACAATTTTTACCTTTAATGCTTAGTTTCTCAGTTCCAAGAACCACTGCTTCGGCTAATTCACTCTGACGAAGATTTTTAATTAATAGCAATAATCCATCACGAGTTATATTCACACGAGCAAATACGTCGTAGTAACTAGTATTACGTTGAGAACTTCTTGTTTCCAGATACGTGATTTCTCCTTTACTTCTCTAGTAAGAGTAACATTTTTTGTTTTATATTGGAATAAATATAAATTAAATTATTTCTGATTTTCAAAATTGAATTATTCTTACTTCTACTATCGTAAGTACAGGAGGAAGAAGATTTATCCCTCCATAAAGATTAAATATAATATTTGAAGTTTGAGGTTTTTCTGCCTCTTCTTCTGGTATTTCACTAACTAAAAATACCTGGAAATATTTTATTATCTTAGTTTAATTTAACTTAAAATTAAATTAGATTTAAATTTATTTTTTTTTTAATTTAATTATTTACGTTCTCAAGAAAAAAGTATTATTTACTTTACCCCTTTTATAACAATTCTTTAATATTTCTAATATATATAAATAGATCTTTTTTGATATATTTTTATTTTGTAATGTTTTTTCCACTCATTTGTAGATCATGATGGTTAAAAAAACTATAAAAGGGCACTCAAAACTTCTTTGTAATATTGCAAAAAAATGTTATTAAAATTCCTCTAAATAAATTTAGATTTTCTTTAAAGACATGTAGATCGAATATTTTTGTAGACAGTATTTTATAACATCAGAATTTATAAAAAAGTAGTATATTAATAAGAAGAAAGATTTAGATAAAGTAGAATACTAAAAAATTCTTTGAAATTTTAATTCATTGTAAAATTAAATTTTATTTGTATCAAATAATTAGTACACTCATCTTTTTAGATTATTAACTCCCGAGAAACTTTTAACTTTTAAAGTCGATTGATGTATTAAAAAAATTATACTTATTCTTACTGAATTAATGATCATTTAGACTTAATAAATTGTATTTTATTTTCGAATCTTATATAATTGTAATAAATATGTAAAATTATTATTAATGAATATATTATCATCTCTATCATGACGATAAAAAATAATATTAAATTAATTGCTGTTTAATTCTAGAATAGCGATTTTCAGAAAATATTTCAGTGCAGTCATATTTTAAAATTTAATCAAGAATATAAGATGAAAAATACTGTAGTTTAAATAATAATAATACACTTATTTTTAGATTAATAATTATTTTATTTTATCAATAATTTTATTAATAATTTTTTTAAATAGAATTTCAATTATTTCTATTTAAAATTGAAAAAAATAAAGGTGAATTAAAATATAGATATATAAATTTAGTAATTTAGTAGAATGTTTGATTAAAATATAGGTTTAAAAGAAATTTTCATAAAACTTTGATTCTAAGAATGTTTGCTTACAAAAAAAAAAAAAAAAAATCTTTAAAAATTTTTTAAATACAAGAATAAAAAAAATTGATTTCATTATTATTAAAATTTTTTTTTGTGTTTGGTCCGGAATCAACTATTAATTTTAATAGGCCAAAAATTAAAACGAAAATTCTTCTCATTCGGAATATCGATAAAAAATTAATATTGTATAAACTTATGTCTCATACTATACAAAAATAAACATTGATGAACGTTTTACTTAACGTAAAAGAGTCTAGAAGTTTTTTTTATGGAAATTTGTTATTTAGAGAATATTGCTTATTAAAATCAATTAAAATTTTAAAATTACTAAATATTGCATTCACTATACAATAATATTAGGCAGTTAGTTCAGTTACAAATTTTTGATAAGTGACAAGATATATCACTTCATAATTTTATTGTAGAGATTGCATTATATATTCTGATTATTATTAATATATGATGATTTCTTAATATGTTTAAATTTAAAATTTAATTTAAATATTTAAAGTTTGACCAAATCGAATAATTAGGATTTATTGTAATTTACAATTATTATTGAGCGATTGAACTAACGCTACATATTAATTACTTCAATGCTTATTTAATGGGCATCAATAGACATTTATACAGTTTTACAATTTATATATTTTAAGGAATGATTTAAGATAATTTGAGATAATAAAGTCGAATTATAATATATTAGACTTATAAGAAATTTTATTATTCAAAATTTTCAGAAGGGTCCGAGATCGGTTTGAATATTCTCAGTCATAAATATTATCGGAAATTCCATTTTGGATAAAATCATCATTGAGGTATAGATATAAATCATTGAGTCAAAATTAAATAATACACCTTATAATTTATTGAATAATATTAATATTAAAAATATGATCAATCTGTATGCATGGAAAATTTAATTAACGAAGTAGTACTTATTTAATTAATTAATTTTATTATTTATGTTGGGATTATAGGAAAATGGAAAGTAGACATATATACTTTCAGATCTCAATTGAATAAATTTATTTTATTTATGAGTGGATATTTGCATAAAATTCATTAAAAAATATTGGATCATAGTAAAACCTATCTGAAGTTTAATAAATTACAGAATTATAACTGCCAGGACAGGCTGAAGTGGGTATGCAAGTTGTGCATCTCGCCAAGGCGCTAAATTACAGGGGGCGCCAAAAAATGACTGAAAAAATCCTTGACGAAAAAAATTATTAATTTTTTAAAAGTAATTAATATTTTACATTAGGTTATAGAAACAAATTTTTAATTTCCAAAATTAAAAAGTGACACTAGCATATAAATATTTAATCAAAAATCGTAAAATAATAATGTAGTTTCAAAAACTAAATAATTTATTGCAGGGACGCGAAATCAGTTTCTGCCAACGTTAATTTCTGCACAAAGGCGCCTCATATGTCAGCGCCAGCACTGATAATTGCTTTGGTCATGAAATCGTGCCTGTTTCAAGTATATTAGAAGGATCCAGGATAAAACAATTGAAAGGAAAATTTGTGAAGGATATGCAATGCATGCATGTTGTATAGATATGGTACTTATTTTTTAAAATTACGAATGACTAAATATATTCTATTATTGATAGTAGTTAAAATTTATAGCATATAGGAGTAAGGAAATATAATATAAAATTTATACATATAAGATAATACAGTGTAGGTCTGTCTATATATAAATATGTAAAATACACACAAGTAGGGCCTATGTCAGAATTAGAGCAATGCGTCTTAGGAAGTTAAAAAACTTTCTAAAGAAATAAATTAATTTACAAGAAATACTAAATCATGAAGCAGAATTTTTCCACTTCTCACGCCAGTTAGCCCTGTAAACATATTAATACAATTTGTATAATATAAAAGAGAAGAATGGATAAATTTCAGACTCAGTTACTTGCAAAAGTTTAAAAATTCGATTACTGCATTTTTTCATTTGTATATACAGTATTTGCAAATACTTACAAACTTCTCTTATAAAATTATTAATAATCTTGATAATTTTATAAGAGAAGGAGACAACATTATTGATTATCGACTCTAGGATAAAGATTTTCAATTTTAAATCTTAAACATTTGCAAATACTTACAAACTTCTCTTATAAAATTATTAATAATATTGATAATTTTATAAGAGAAAGAGACAACATTATTGATTATCGACTCTAGGATAAAGATTTTCAATTTTAAATCTTAAACAATCTTCATTAAATAATATTCTGATTTAACTTTCTTACAACAAAATTTGCATAGAATATTTATAGCGAAAAATTGAACGAACAATTTTATCTATTTTATTAAAATATTCATGACGTTTTAGCAGTATATTGAATTACATTGAACGTTTTAGCAGTACATTTTTCCAAATAAAAAGCACGCAGTTTATTTATAGATATGTTTCACTTTAAATTATTTTTTTAATTTTTTAATAATCGATTAGAATAAAATCATGCAACAATTTCATTTATTATATTCAAAGATTTCTTTACATAAAAATATTATGGATATTAGGAATATAATAATTTTTTGCATAACTTTATTATAACTTAAACAAATTACATAGATTTTAATTTTATTATAAAATATTTGTTAACTTTAAAATTGTAAATTTTAATTTATTAAAAATTAATCTGCTCCTTATATATAACTAAATTTTCCAAAAAAAATTCATGTTCTTTCTAAATCGATTAAACATTAAACGCTTAAATAAAGATTACTACTGAATGCTTTTTAATTACAGGTTAATGTGAATTGATCGATGAGATAATTGATCTTCAAAATTTAAATATGAAATTTGAGTAATTTTAAATAAAAATGTACAGATACCTAATAGATGAAAAATATTTTAATATTGAGAGGTTTAAGTGGAAGATTCTCAAAAATAATCTTGAGTTATTCAATTAGTTGACTTATTATTTCTAACATTAGCATTTTATTATTTTAAATTAGACCTATATAATTAATTATTTATATTATAATTTTATTTGATTTAGCATTAAACTAACAGCGAACAAAATAAAAATTATAATTGCAGCATATAAATTTGTAAGTGGAGAGTTACGTTGATCACTAAACAAATATTACTGATGTTAAAAATAATGAATAATATTCTGAGAAAATTTTTCAAAATCAATTCTAAATTAAAACACTATTGGAAAATAGAGGAAAAAATTTTTTTCACTAAACTACTGTAATATTGTAAATATCGATTTTTTTGATGATCTGATAAATTACTCTACAAAACAAAATCAATCTTACCTCTTCTTCCGATAATTCTTTATCTTCGGAAAGATTTTTATGTTCTTTCAGCCAGTTTTGTTTGGCTTCTTTTAGTTTCTGAGTTTCAAATTTTGCGTCGTCTACTAAAGAACGGCGTCGAGAAGGATAGCCATGCTGTAATAATATTTTGATTAGTTATCGTTAAATAATTAATTAAGATTTTAATTTAACTTATATTTTTATATTAATATTAATATTCAACTACTAAAGAATATATAGGGCACTATTAATCTATTATCTAAAAATATCAGGCACTATTAATCTGTTCGGCTATCTAAAGAAAAACTTGCGATAATTCGCAAGTTTTTCTTTAGTAGCCGAACAGATTAATAGTGCCCTGTATAGTCTTTAACTGTTAGTCTCTATTTATAGATTTGTAATGTATGGAAATTCAGAAAAAGCTCATTGTTTTAATAGTTAGAACTCATTAAGAAGAAAGGCACTTTCAAGGGAATACCGAAGAAGGTCCTGCTTGACAGGTGATACTCAGGTAAAATAATTACTTTAGTTTTACTACAGAAATCTCATAAGGGAATAAACATCGAAGCTATGGTGTAATCCTTGGAGGATAACGATAAAAAACAACAATTTTTCTTTTAACATCCAGTTGAGTCTAAATGTCATCAGTTTAGTTTTCTGGCAAAAATGACTGATCATTCGTCAGCAGACGGCATTTTATCGTTCATTGGACATATAGCCATGATCCGTTTCCGTTGCTTCCAGACCAGAGTATTAGGCTAATCCATCTTTGGATCGTTTGTTAGTTTTCTTGTTGCCTGCCATTCGGTATTTCCATCATTCGTGCAATAAAATATTTTCCCAGACGATTTATTATTATTAATTCATTTATCACAACTAATATACGTATTAAAATGTTTTCCATTCCCGTTAAAACATTAGTGGTATATCGACACAGAAGTATAACCATTTTATGTTCACTAACCTTTCCACGTTTCACTTCAAAGAAGGAAGGAAGCACTTAACATAGTGACAATAAACTCAGCACGATCCTCATAACCAGAAAGTAAGTTTGTCGAAGAAATCAAATTTAAGTTATTTCAGCATTTCCATCATTATTATATGGAGTTATTGAAAATACAATTCTAAAATATATTTTTCAGATTTAATTTAATCATTTTCTGCTAAAAAAAATTTAATAAAATTAGACCTATTAAATTTAGATTCTAATGGAAATTTTCACTCAGTTGTGTGCAATAAATAAATAGATAAAAACTTAAATCTTAATAGGATATTACATTAATGAGCTACTATTAAAATATTCACATTTAAAAATATCTGAAATATAGTAATTCTGATACTGCGAAATTATTTAAATAAAAATAAAATTACGTATTGTTATAAAATATATAAAATAGTATAAATTAATAAAGTTAAAAAATTGTCTTAATTTAAAATTCACAAATTCTGATAAGTATTCGATACAAAAAACTACTATTTCCAATCCAAATTTTCAGCCTGAATAGCTTTTGTTACACCATCAACGATGATTGAATAGATGTCACTCTGTCATACTATTCACAAACCAGTAAAAGGTTTCTCTTTCAAATATGATAGCAATTAAACCGTAGCCTTAACTTTAACTGAGGCTTGTTTGACACGCTGGTTACTCTTCGATCCTTTTTAGATCATTTCCTGTGAGAAGAGCCATCTCAAAGAAACATTTCTCCACCCGGATTCTCTCTGAGAACCCTATAATGACATTTCTTTTCAAGAAAAGAATAAGTCTATTGTAAATAACTTAGTCTCGATAAGTTGTGCTAATTTTGAAGTTAGCTAATTTTCATTATATTAGAATAACTAGAATGAACAAATTTTTTTCAGGTGAAACTTTTTATATTGTGTGTGCGCTATTTAATACTAGTCTATTATAAAAATAAAACATAATTTATTGTTATCGTTTTGTATAATATTCATAAATTTTTTGAGAAATGAAGGATTAAAATTTAAAAATTATCGAATTCTTGGAAACATTCGTCTTATAGTGCGATGAATACATTTATTAAAAGATAATATTTGCATACTGTTTTTAATTCTTAGAAAGCAATAAAAGCATATAATAAGTCTACACACTATTATTAGTAGCTAAAGCGCTGGATATTGTTCTAAAAAATTTACATTTCCATGATTCGTCTCAATAGAAGATAAAATTTTTCTAGATTATCAGATTTATATCAAAATACAGTTTTTAGATTTAACGTAGGAAACAATTATATATGAAAGCATGTCATATTATTAAAAATAGAATGTATTACGCTTAATTTCTGTAGATTTTGTTGAGAGATGTGCTTGTCCTATTGCTGGACTAGTAATCTTGAATGCTCAATAAGAATAATATCTTAACTCGTCAAAGAAACTTTATACCATATAGATCAGCATTATTCCACTTAGCAGTTGCAAGCAAAGTGCAATCGCAAATGTAATATTATATAAAGTACTTTATGATAAAATGTTTCATTAAAAATGTACGAAGAACAGATATAATTGATAAAATCGCAAAAAGTGAAGAAGCGCACTCTTCAGAAAGATAATTCAAATCTAAAACTAAATATTTGATAAAATTTTTATTAAAGGAATATTTATGCCATGTTAACTTTACTCCAAGCACTATTTAAGCTCTTTACTTCCAGTTTAGATACCATTCTATGCATTAGTAAGGTAAACGAATATCTATACAAGAGAGAAAACTAGAAAATTTCATTCCCTTAAGATTTGAATCTACTTTTTGGATAAGAAGAGATAATGGAAAATAATAATTGAGATAAATATTTGATTTATTGTGAATAATTTAAATATTTAACTTCATAAAACTTTATTATAACGAGAATATTCATTTCTTATACTATATAGACTATTAAAACCAATCGTGATATTAAAGGTAACTCCAAATTAGAATTAAGAATAAACTCCCTAATTAAAATTAACATTATCTAACTTAAAAAGAAATAATACTCCATTAATTCTCAAAATTTTATATTAAATAACAATACGATTAATATTTAGCTGAAATTAAATATTATAAGGAAGAATTTGAATTTTTAATAAAATGAGAATTAAACAAAAATATACAGTAATAACTAAATTTATTAGTTACAATGTAAATATAAATATTATTTTAATACAATTTTTACTATATAATTTTTTTCAAATTTAATTCTGAATAATCAAACTATCAAAAACGATTTTATAAATCAGTTTTTTAAATATATTTAAAGAAATGTATGTATGTTTTGCTAATTTAGATTCTTTTTAAATATTTAGGAAAGAGTATCAAGCATAACAAAAAATAATAATAAAATTTAAAAATTTTAATCAAATTAATATATTGATGACTAAATATTAGAATATTTATTTTTAATTCTAGCATTTAACTGTTGAATACGAATTTAATAGCTAAGGAAAAGCATATTTTAAAAATCTTTTTGAAAGCATCAATAAAACCTAAACTATTTATAACTGGAAACATTATATCAGACTGAAAGGACGTTATATTTTTGTTTACAATTCAATAAACAAGAAAATAAAACGAATTTTATATTTTCTTTAATTAATTCTATTATTAATGCTCAAAAGCGTTATAAATAGCATCTTAAATTAATTCATCATCGAAGGGACGTAAAATAACTCTAAAAATAAATTAAAAAGAGTTAAAATTTCGTTGAAGAACATAGCATAACAAACTTTTTAATTATTGAATCTGTTCGAATAACCATTTTCGCAATAAGTAGCATTTTGTAAAATTAGAATTTTTATTTAAAAATCAAATATAGTTTAATAATATTTTATCAGATCTAATTAAAGCTGTTATACTAAACATTTAAAAGTTATCTATCCAATTTTCTGTTGTCCGCTATACAAAAAAAAACTTTTACTTATTTTCTTTCTGATGAAGATAATTAGCCTAATGTTTTGTGCGAATTTTTTAAATTAGAAAAAAAAAACAAAATTAAATATTTTAAATTTTAATAAAATGATTTATTAATGTTATAACAATCCATAAATTATTATATTTTTGATAGTTATCGAAGATGAATTGGCATCGATAAAAATGTAAAAATCTTTTCAAAAGTAACTTTATAAAGATATTATCATCCATCTAGGTCTGTATAAATATAAAAATATTTTAATCCCAAGCTGCTTAGCTTTCATTAACTATTCATACAATCTCAACAGTAATCGGATTAGAGAATATTGTCGGATTTTCCTTTATACTCAAATGCACACTATTCTCATAGGGCAGATAATCGCCACACAGCATACTATAACTCATATATTTCCATTGCAGCATTTTCCGATTTTTGTAAATCAGAAAACAATAATACGTACAGAACATACAAAAATTACGCTTTTAAAACAATAGTTCAAGTGCGCTACTTCATATAAATCGAAATAAGCAATTATAAGTAACAATTATTTATTTAAAGAGTGTTAATTAATAATTTACCTCGATGCTATAGCCTTTTATAGCAAATCTTGCTCTGTTACTCCTAGTTGACGTCATGATGCCTACCAACAGAGTGATCCTTCGCTTCTCACTAAATATTCACTGCTGACCAATCACAGTCGAGGTCGAGGCAGGCTTCGACTGCTTTTTATTCATTCATCATGAGACGTAAACAAAAGTTTCTTAAAATATTTTAAACTTTTCAACGTCTAAAACACTCGAATCTTAACACTATAAGTATTAAGATTTGAGATAATTACCATTCATTTATATAAAGATTCCAAATCGGTTTTAGTGGTTTCACACGTATGACAATTATCGTAAATAATTTAATTTTAGAAAAATCTATATAAACTAAGAAATTATTTTTAAAAAATAATAATAATAATAAATTTTTTATTAATTAAACTCAAAACATAATTTGATTTGTAATAATTTTCGTGAAAAAATATATATAGTAGATTTCATACATATATGCAATAAAGAAAGCTTGTGATATTATTAGAGAATCGAAGATTTCGTAAAAACTCATCAAGTACTCGATGTGACAAAGATCCTTTAATTAAAATTTATTCGGACGATAAAATGCTCGTAACTTCAAACAATGTTATAGGTTATGACAAAGCACCCCGCCAAGCATTATGTAAATGCGCATCAGATTTCCGATTAGAAATTTTTTTTTATTTATTTTAAAAATATCGAGATTGTTGAATGCCATTGTAATCCAACTGACAAAGATCGTTAAATACGAAAATGGTCGTTAATAAAACAAATAAGGCTGTTAGAAAAGTAGGTGAATTACTCTCAAACTCGTCAACTAATTTTAACTCAGCTTTCCTCCTTATTGACGCTCTCCGGCGTTCTGCGTTCCCATGGCAACGTTTATCCGTTTATTTTCATAAAGGAATACTCTCAATCGTAGCGAGTATTACTTCCATAAATTAAGTGTGTTTTTTTCTGATTTAGTTCTTGAATAATTTCAATATATATTCTATAATATAATAATAAGCAAATTTCGAGGGGGGGGGGAAACTTACAACTTTTACCCTAAAATACAAAACGAAATGTTTCGAATATAGCATAGGCCTAAAAAATTTTCATTAAAATCTTGCGATAAATAATATATAAACAAATAAGAAAATATATATAATGTTGCGAATGATGAAAAAATAATAATATTTCAATTTGAACGAGTGTTAATTTTCTGTTTTTAATGTTTTCGTCTTTAATTTGTACTATGGATGTATGATTTGTGCTAATCGTTATTCTGTTATAATTTTAATAAATTAATTATGATCTTTTAAAAAATATTCAGATTTAAAAAAAAAATAATTTTTAATAAGCTATACCAAGATTTTCCATCGAAAACTTTTGCAGATCATGTTTCAAGAAATTAAATCAATTTTTAATTTTTGAAATGTTGCAGCAATTATTTAAATGCCATTAAAATTACATACTGCATTCATTAATAAATCATTTTAATAAAAATGTATTTGTATTTTGACTAAAGTAATGATTTTTTAGATTTATTTATGCTATAAACCAGGGGTTCCCAAAGTGCGGTCCGCTGGCCAAATGTGGCCCTCAAACCCTAGAAATGCGGCCTGCGATGTCAGATCATCCGCGATCTTGAATTCGTGCAGATAATTTACATTTTTACAAAAAATAAATAAGTTTTGTCATATTATAATTAAAAATTGTTCAGTTAAAAAAATACATGTACAGTATAAGTGCTTCCAAATGTTTTCATTATTTGGAAGCACTTATATATGCGAAAAAACTTTCTCAATCACGAGTATTAATAAGTCCAAATTGAAATCAAAATTAACTGATGAACATTTACAAGAGGCGTTAAGAATACATTCAACCGACTTAGAATCAAGGCTCAATATTATTATTAAAAGAAAACAACAATTTCACAAGTCATACATTTCAGATTGATGAATTTATTATTATTTTTTCTTTTTTATTAGAAATTATTTAGTTATTTTTGAAATTTATTATTTTAAACAGTTTGCAATAAAAAGTAATTATTATCATAAATAAAGAACGATTATGTTATAAAATTAGTATAAACTTTCCCTTCAAATAAAGAACGATTATGCTATAAAATTAGTATAAATCTTTCCCTTTGTGTCTAACTTTTTATGATTCCCCTTGTGTCTAACTTTTTATCGATTTGAATGTATTTTTCCATAACACCTGTCTAACTTTTTATTGATTTGAACATATTTTTCCATAAAACTTTTTTACCCGTCAAATATTTTGGAATTTACAATTTGGTCCACATAGGCAAAACTTTGGGAACCCCTGCTATAAACGAATACAACAATTTTGAGTCGTTATAATATATAATTATCAGGGAAAAAATTGGAAAATGCCGGACATTAATTAATGTTTTTTGAAAATAACGAAATCGGATCGGTATATCGACATTTGCTTTTCTTGTTTCATGTGAAAATTTCATAATGAAGTATCTTTCAAATAGGAAAAAAATTAAATCAAAATTTGCATTATATTAGGATTATAAAATAAAATTAAAAATGGAACTTGTTATCCATGAAAACTGGAAAACTTGAAACGATCAAAAGAATTACTTATATATATGTTAAATTATAATTGAATTAAAATCTGAAATGCCTTTAAAGGAAAAGTTCATTATTTAATAATTACTGTATTATATTATATTTCTTTTACAGTTACTGTAATATTTCATTATTCATGGAAAATTCTTTTTTTAATGATGGTTAGACAAAATGATTGTGTATATAATGATAAAATTTACATACAGAAGCTTTAAATTTTTATAATGAGTTTCTTGTTGATTATATCTAATAACGAACAATGAACAACCTAACAGATCTGTCGAAAGGCAAGAACATTGACTCAGCTAACTTCTGTAATAGGTATGAGGCCATTTATCCGGAATGCTCGGGACTTGAGGTTTCTCGAATAATCCGGAATATAGGGTATCTCATCTAAAATATATGATAATATTTAAAAAATATAATAAAAAATAAGCATATTCTGCGTACAGAATTAAGGTAGTTTGGATTAATTAGAACTTTAAAGAAGCAGAACTTAAACACAGACAGCCAAGAGAATGGTATTGCACTCATTCCTACTTCCATTGAGACTGAAGTGGCATAACAACGGCTATAATCGTGCGTAAATAAATTGAAAAATGCATATACTATATATAATAATTTAATTTATACTTTAAAATTTGCAAGAAAGTGCGAGTTTTTCAATTCCGATTTTAGCCATTGTCGGATAATATTGAATGATTATACTCGCTTCATCATGATGATATGCTTTAATAACAACATTAACATTCCATTCCAATGAGTTAAATTCAAAAATGTGAATCGAGAATACAACACATACGGTATTTAATATACTGTATGTAAACAACAATATACTGTATTTAAACAAGACATTTATTTAGATTATGTAGTGAGAAACTGATTAAAATATGTTCTAAATAAGAATGTAGAGTTCCTGCTCAGATTATTTATAATGGAAGAGATAGATTAGATATTAAGTGTTTGTATATTACTTTTTAGTTTTAAATGATTCCTTTGAGTGATTGAAGTATATACTAATAGCAATCGAAGCTATAACTTGGCCTACCGAAACATCTACATTCAATATGATTACCATGTTGAATTTATAAATGTAGGAATTCTATACTCTTACTATATTCTGAAACAGCTGGTTTTGTTTCAGATACTGAGACGGATACTGAGACGTTGAAAAATTGGTTTAATAAAATGTACTCATTGACTAGTTCTTATTACAACAATCATTATAAGCTAAATTCTGTTACTATTAACAGTTCTAGATTTTATTATCTGACATATAGCATTATATTCTGACAGTTTTATTCGATGGAAATATTCAAATAACTCATTTCGTAAAATCTGAAATATCAAATCTAATTAATGAAAGAACTAGATAATTTAAAAATACTAAAATACACCAGGAAATCATTGTTTTTTCCTTATTTTCTTCCACCGCAGACACTTCTATTAAGTAGCATTGTTCAGTAGTTTTTGTCTAAATTTGGAATATGATTAAGAATTTAATATATATTATACTTAAGATTCTCTTAAGCAACATATTACAGTATTATGTTCTTATGTTGCTTAAGATTCTCTGAGAATATTTTTTGGAGAGTAAAATTGGACTAAAAATAAAGAGTTTATTTAAGAATTTCAATACCAAATAAACACAAAATTAGAAAAACGCTTGAGAAGTTTTGGAGAGTTAAACCAATTCGAAAACACTCATTTGAAAATAAATGATTATTACATTTTGAAATTTTTGACATGAAATTGGATTTTGAAATTCGATGGAGAAAATTTGAGCCATCATAAGTGAATCAATAATTTAATAATCAAAAACTTATAATCATAAACTTAATTTATATAGTATGATATATGATAAATTTCACATTAACACAAAAATGGAACGAGGAAAACTAATTAAGAAACTATTGATATTGTTAGCTTAAAAAACATTCTAGTCGTGTTAAATTATAACAATTATAAAACAATTTTGGTGATTACAAAACTTCATAAAAAATAAATCTGAAAAACTTAATAAAAAAATTGTGTGGGACTCGAAAAATACTACTCAAAATTTTTTTATTTCATCATTTTTCCATGTTTTAATATCTAATTGTACTATTATTCAATTGTATTTATTATTATTATTAATCAATTATATTATTATATTATTCAATTTATATTTAATATGTGTATTCTATTTTATATAATGTGTTTTTAATTATTTTTATATATCCTTACTTTGTATAATCTTAATATTTTTTGATTCATTTAAAATCAACGAAATGAAAATAGTTTCCTTAGATATCTCCCATTTTCTGTACGTATTTTTCTTAACAAAATAAATAAAGAATAAAAGAAGTAAGAAATATCTTCGTTTGATATCTGAGGAAAAAGTCGGATCGTGAAAACGGAAATTAAAACTTAGGAGATGAATAAACTGATGATTCATAATTTATTCCGTCTGCCGAGAATGGAGATTGGAGAGAGAGAGAGAGAGAAGTAGCAAAAAGTAAAGAAGTAGTAGAAGATTAATATGTGTTAATATTATTATTGACGGAATAATAAGCCTCTGTTAAAGTTTGGAATCATTAGGAAGAAATTCGTTCCATCTGATTTTTTTAATATGTTGGATGAGCAGAAAACCTGACGTTCCATAGATTTGCATCCCGATTTTCACAATTGAAAACAGCAATTGATGTCACAAGACTAGAAAAATATTATAATGATAAAATAATTTCAGAATATGGAAAAATTTTAATAAATAAATAATAAAAGTTGTATATGCAGAAGTTAAGCAAAATTGTACAGAAATATGACATTGAAGATTATATACTAATTTCGATATAAACTAAATATTTAACGTAATTCTATACAAACAAATTTTAACAACAAAATAAAGAAAATTATATCTACCACTACAATCTATATTATAAAATAAAGATTGACTAGCTGGATATCTAACAAGCTATATCTCATGATAAAATTGCTTCATTTTCAAATCAGAAATTAGTGGTCCAAAGTAATCCGCATATATGAATTATCGAAACGTATGACAAGTGGACTGCTCTTATGATGATATTTAAATTTATTTTTATTTTAATACAAATTAAATCGGAAAAATTTGAGGTAAAAATATCTCATATAAATTACATAAGATAGTTTATAATAATAAATAACTAAATTAAGAAAATTTATGATAGTTACTGTTGTTATCCATATATCTCTAAACTGACAGTTAATTAAGTATTTTATAAAATTAATAAACCGCTCGGTTGATTATAAGTTTTTTTAATTTAATATTATACGTAACGATTTATTGATAACACGAACTAAAGAACCTATCTATTTCCCTGTAAACGATTAATTAAAAACTTAAAAAAGAAAGAAACTAAATTCAAAGAATAGAATAAAATCTTCATAAAATTAAGAATTTGCATATCAAGTTCACTTTTTAATTTCCTATTTAAAATATGATCTTTTTTATATATATACACACACACACGATGGATGAAAGATACCCACGAAAGCAGAATTAAACCAATACCGGATGTTCAATTATTTTTGATGGCTAATTAAACGAAGGAAAGGAGAAATTTCCGTTTCGTGCTATTCTTTTAGAATCCTGTTCAAAATCAAATTTCTTTCGAGATATGCTTATAAAAAACTATAACTTATTATTTTTAAACATTAATTAGCATAGGTTGTATAATTTATATTTATATGTACTGTATTTTAATTGTTGAAAAAATGTGCGTAATTTATTTTTGTCCTATTTAATACACCTACAAGAAAATCTAATGTCGCATCATTATATTAATGCATATTCACTATAAAAAATAATAATTTAATTCCTTATAATGATAAGATTTCATTCGTTTATCTGAGGTTAATGTCTTTTAATATTCGTTATTCGTTTTACAAAACTTACTCATGATTATTTATAAGGCAATTAACTAGCCAAAAATTATTTTAACCAAATATAATTAAATTATTCTTTATATAATTAATTATCAAGATATGGACGAATGAATTTACTAAACAAAATACTTTATGACATTTATAAAATTTCGTGATTTTGAACCAATAAATTTAATTTTTTAATTCATTTTAATCTAATAAAAAGAACCAACCTAACTGAAAAGAGTCATTAATGCGGATACGAGTCACACTATCCAACATAGATATCCAATCAACACCGCCACCAACACGGACAGACATCAAATTATTCTCGTCGAGAATATCTGTCGTGTCGGCGATGTACAGTGTAAACCAGCAGTCTCAAACTCGCGGCCTGTCATGCCCTTTATTTAGGCCCACGCCCCATTTAATTATAATTCCAAAAACTGATAGAATCTATTTAAAAATACCGTAGTTGTTTCAAAGGATAAGTACACAAACATTCACGATTTGGCCGCTCATGTTTCTGTCTGTTTGGAATAACTTATTCATATGAACAACTATTTTCAATAATGAAACAAGTGAAAACATTAGAAAGGAATAAATTAAGTGACATTCATTTGTCATCAGTTTTAAAAGTTGCATGTGCAAAGACATTTTTTCTAAATATTGATAACTTGATATCAAAACAATGTGCACAAAGTATTTGGCCAGAAAATGTAAATAATTATTTTCTTATGCATAAAATTAAAGAAAAAAACTTATACATCTCTATTTTTTTTTTAACTCCGAAATTTGTATAATATGTAAATATTAAAAAAATATACATCTAATAAAATATATATACATCTCTATTTTTTTTTAACTCCGAAATTTGTATAATATGTAAATATTAAAAAAATATACATCTAATAATAAATTAATTTTATTTTATCAAATTGATAAAATAATTATTGGTCATGTATTCAAAATGTTTTAATAAATTATATTAAAAAAAAACTTACAAAATTAGTAGATTTTGTAAGTTTCAAATAATTTTGAATTAAAAATTTTATCATTTATAAACGGTTTTATAATTTTGAATATGAATTGAAGCATATCATTACGGAAATTAAAATGTAAATAGTTAATATAACCAATCCTTTAGGATATTTACTTTATAATAATTTTTCTCTTTTCAGTAAAGCGCAAATTTTAAATGCAGTTCATGAACTAACGGAGGATGTCAAGAGTGGCTCTTTAAAGAGAATGGATTTGAGATCACTGGTGTAGATGTATGGAAAAATATTTTTTCAGTCATGGTTGCGATACAATATCATTGCCAGGGAACGCACATTATATATAATGTCAATCAGCCTTAATACTTCCACATAAAAATGACATAAAACTAGTAAAATCCTGGCACGCAAATGAAAGAATTATCTTATTTATATTTTAATATTATTTTAAAATAGAGATCAGAAATATAATATAGGATTATTTATAAAATCTATATTGTTTGCCGCTTTCCACCCAGTGGGCACTAAGCGGCAGGGCATTTCCATGCCCAACTCGGGCATGGATTCTTGATAGGTTCAACTGTCAAGTGGAAGATGAGGTTCAATAATTTGAGCCCGGACCCCTCTTGAAAAAACCCGCGAAAATCCTTGGAAGTGGGATCCGGGAATTGAACCCAGATTTTCCAGAATGAAACACACACTACACAATACACATATACCACGCTGATCACCGCGGGCATCCGGCCGACTATAGGGGTGTTTTATTCAATAGAGTCGGGAATTCACTTTGGAAGAGCAGTGACTTTCTGTATCAAGCAAAAGAATTTTTTCAACCGAAAATTAAGCGGCAGAGCTATTTCAGTGCCAATCATAAATTGCATACATTTGTGGTGAAGTCTTGTTTTTTTTTTTTTGTCGTTTTAAGCTGATTTCTAACAGGAGATTACTAAATGGCAAAGTATTCCAATGCCCATCACAGACTGCCCTCACCTATGATAGTGTCTACCATCATGCATCAGGTTCAACCATCTTGCCCCGAATTCTTTCTGAAAAAATCTGGAGTTTTAAACCTGGATCAGCGAGATAACAGGTGAACGCTTCACCTCTCGGTCATTCGGTCGATTGTATTTTCAGCAGAATCCGATATTTTTCTGTACTCTTTTATATGGAATCCATTTTGGATAGATGTCTGAAGGCTTTCTTTTTCATATCCCTTAAACTCTTCGCATATGGATATGAATAAAATTCATTCACCGTCTAACTTACGTAGGTAAAGGTGATTAAATGGATTTTTCTCTTTGTGAGTTATCACAAAAAGAAAGAGTCCTTTAATCAAAGGACCGGCTGGATTGGCCGAGTGGAAACGCTTCGGCTTTCCAATCTGGAAGACAGGAGTTCGAATCTCAGGTCCCACCCCTTGAAAATATTTATCATGGGATCCGTGCCGACCCGTCGATCCCTGTCCTCCACAATCCGACTGACCCCTCCGCAGGGGTGGGCAGCCTGTGGTAGTGCTTGTTTCGCCCCGCCACTTAGTATACTCCCTGAATGGAAAGTGGCGTCACCACATAGTATTCTACCAGAAAGGAATGTGGCGTCATTTGTTGACAAAAAAAATCAACCGTTATCAATCCGCCACTTAGTACTCTTACTGAGTGGAAAGTGGCGTCATCTATCGACAAAGTCAGAATCGACTTACGACGGAGATATTGGAACGGAACCCCGTCGTAAGTCGAGGACTACCTGTATTTTTAAAGAAAAAATTTAGTATATATTTTAATTTCCCAACTTAAGGAAGTATGTAGCAAAAATTCTATCATTATTTTCTACAATTTACGTATACGAACAGTTTTTTCCGCAATGAGTTTAATAAAAAGTAAAACAAGAAATCGGCTAACAGACTCACATCTCAAAAATAATTTCAAACTAGCAGTAACTAATATTCAACCAAATATTTCGGATATATTATATTCGCATCAATTCCAGAAGTCACATTAAGTATACTTATGTTAATTTATAATCATATAGGAATAAATAATTGTGATTTTGCTGCATTTTGTTTTTTTTCTTTTTTCCTTGTGTGCGGCCCGCGTCACTTCGAAAGTTTTAAATGTAGCCCTTACATAGAAAAAGTTACATCATTTGTTTACACGTGATCTGTCATTATCATGGATGATCAGTATTAATATTAATATTATAGGCTGTGGTTCGATATTCGTAGGTTCTCTCACAGTTTGCATTATGTCGGTTCGATATTACTCGGTTTCCTCACTTTTGTGGTTCTTTATTCCAACTGACGTCAAGATTGGATCGCACGGAGTTCTCACGATTCAAACTATCTCACGAGTAGGATTGAATTCTAACTGCATGCGCAGTGGGGCGAAGTTCAATCTTCTTCAATGGCGCCCAATTTATACAAATATGCAGCGTGCTTCAATACATCAATATAATCATAATTCCTTGTATCATTTACATCACTAACATTTAAACTTGTGGATAATTTTACTATAAACATTTATGAATGCTTTCATCTTAAATCATGTGACCTGGCTCACTGAACTAGTTATTTATTCAAACGAAACTATGACGTCAACCAAGAAAACCATGAAGGTTTAGGCTGAACTCACACGGACCACAACAGAACCACGCCACAACTACAAAATGGTGGTTACCTTGTGGTTGGGTTGTGGCCGAATTCAGCCACTCGCGAACCACTTATATGCGCAGTCGGTAAGGGACTGCGCGTATATATGCACAATCCGTTACCGATTCCTGATTGAAAGGAAGCGCTGTGTGCGGCTAGTGGTCAGTATGTCGCACTGTATGAGTTGCGCTGAACCACTGACGAGCACAATTTTGTGGATGGTATCGACCACAAGTAGCGATAACCGTTGAAACCGACTTCAGTTTAATGGTCCGTCTGAGTTAAATTATGCCTTTCTATATTAATATAATTATAATTCATGACCGTCCACAAGCAACCACGTTTTGTAGTTGTGGCGTGGTTCTGTTGTGATCAGTGTGAGTTAAGCCTTAGGCTCAACTCACACGTACCACAACAGAACCACGCCACAACACAAAACGGTGGTTGTATTGTAATCGAAATCAGTCACTCGCGAACCGCAAGCTGTGGTCGGTTGAAGTCCGTATCGCCACAATGTGTAGTGAATACGGACTTCAACCGGACACAGATTGTTATCGTTATAGTTTAATCTATGGATTTCAAACATAAAAGATGCAGTATTAACATTGAATAATTCCTCTCAAAATGGATATGGAGGAGGAATTATTGTTGTTGCTGTTGTTACGACCACGGAGGTAAGAGATAGATGGAGATGGCATGACGTCACTAAAAGTGGCCAAGCGAGGTTGACCAAGATGGCCGCCTTTCGATCGTAAAAACTCGGAAGTTTGATCTTAAAATTGTAATAACAATCTATTTCATGATAAAACCCCTTATAATAATAAATGAGACCAAATATTAAGACAACTATATGATATTAACAAATTTTAATTGTATAGTAGCTTTTAGGAAACAGTATTTATTTAAAACATTAACTGCAATTCGATAACATTTTTTTTAATTTATTTTACAAACATTATTACATTCTTTTTTTCTAATTCATCTTTCCAATATAGTTTCAGGAATATTATTATTTTTCTCTCTATTTGAAAATGATTTTATTAAAATTAAAATTCTTAGAATAGCATTTTACCACCCTTAATTATTTATTGGGTTTAAGTGTGTTTATGAAGATATAATATGCCTATCATTTCTGAAATATCAATCTATAAATATGTTATATCTGTAGTGTTTATATATATCATATTATTTTACTTTAACTATATTTTTAAATATAAAAATATTCAGTTATGATCAGTTAATTGATCACATGACCTTGATATTATTGAGTAGATCTTTTTAAAATTTGGAAATAATAAAATTTCAAAAAAAAATTCAATAATTATCAATTGTTATTACATCAATAATAATTATCTAATTTCAATCATTTTCACAAATTTGATCTTTTGTGAATCCTAAATATATATGAATTTAATTCAATCAGATAATATATTTGAAAGATATTGCATTGAAATATGACATCATCTATTCTCTTATTATACCAATAATAAATAGTCTGTATTGATAATTTTCAATAGGGATAATTTCCTAGTAGATCAAAATGTACTTTTATAAAATATTATCAAATTTGAATAAACTCAAAAGTTATTGTCCTGAGAGAAAGAGATGCTTACACAGTTACACAAACTTTTAAATAATAACTTCAAGGGAACTATATCCAAATAAACCTAAATCATCAAGCCAAATTTTTGCCCTTGAAACCATAACGGAAATAATTTTAATGATTTAAAATAATTTGAACTAGTGTTAGCACCATCTAGTAATTAGAATAATTATTAATTTTACAAATCAATGAGTGGCGCCATCTATTAATTAATAATTGAACTAGGAAATTTTAACTACTTTATCCGAAGAAATTTGGATATACTATAGAAATTATTTGGATATTAACCATAACGGAAATAATCATTAAAATTATTTCCGTTATGGTTTCAAGGGCAAAAATTTGGCTTGATAATTTAGGTTTCAAAATAAATATGTTGTAGAGTTATAATCTCTTTAGCCCTTTGTGAATCTATTGCTGCACTATTCTGTATTAATTATCATTGCAAAAATTGGAAAAATGATAAACTGTTTCAGCTTAATAATAATTCAATTTTATCAGATTTATCTTTTGACTAATTGATATCTATGCTTTGGGTGCATTTTGGATGCTGAATAGCAATTTATACCACTATCAATTGTCTGCATTATGTATCATACTTTAAATTTTGGAAGAATAAGAAGATATAAATCTCCTAAATTTTATAAGCACATCATAAAAGAAGTAATCTATGAATTAAGTAAAAATTTTAAAAATTTCTAAGAGAATGAAGATTGGAAATAAAGTAGTCTAAACCATCTTAGATGATGATATAAAATCATATACAAATTTTGAAAGTTATGGTACTTTTTTTTATTAATTTTTAAATGGACATACATACATGTAAAAAATTAAATTATATAATAAAAGATTAAGTTGTTTTTAGTAGAAAAATTCTGAGATTGTTACTAGATAAGAAATGGAATAAAGTCTTACAAATATAATTAATGGTTCATGGAAAAAATTTTAATGAAAAAAAAAAAATTTGAATGTACAGCAAAATATCAAAAATAAGATTCCCACAGAGACTATTGATGTTGATGTGCACAATCACATATCAGTAAGAGGACATCATAGATAAATGTGTATATAAGATGAATTTTTGTGGAACACTTTAAACAGGTTCACAAAACATTGATTGAGAATCTAAAAATGCACTAAAAATGCCTTTTAAGCTATACATTGATTTATACTAGTGATGAAAAATATTTTATCTTTTTGAAATTATGATTCTGAAATGCTTTGCTAAATAATAATGAAAATTGAATAAAATTAAGAAATTATCATTTAGTCCAATCAAATTTATTTATATAATTTTATACTTACTATTAATTTTGTAAATTTTGAATATAAAAATTAATTTATATTATGAGATAAATCAATGAGTAACTTAAAAGTTATTCATTGATTTAGTTCATAATCTATAGTATTCTATGTAGCAATGATAAATCTAAGTCAATGCATCATCTAAAAATTATTTTTAAGCTATCCATTGATATAGACTAATAATATTCTCAATCAATGTTTTGTGAACCTGCTAAAGTATTCCATGAAAATCATTCATCTTATTTTTGCTTATAAATTTTTCATCAAAAATTGTTTATACTCAAAAGTGTGCTACAATTTCAAAAAGTTTGAGAACCACTAACTTAAATAATACATAGTCTACATATGGAAAATATGTACAAGAAATATCTTAAAAAGTAAACGAATGTATAGAAATTTTAGATATTAAAATATTTTAATTTATTACATGACTAGAACAAGAGTTCTGTTTTATCAATGAGGATCTTATGTTATTTTATAATTTTCTGCCAGATCTTTTTTTATGAAATTAGTCAGTTAATGGATCACCAATTTAAATGGAATTCAAGGATTTATTAAATAGTTCAATTACAAAGGTAAATCGATATAAAATTCAAAAATTTTATTTAGTTATGAGAATTTAAAATTAATTTTTATATTCAAAATTTACAAAATTGATAATATGTATAAAATTATATAAATAAATTTGATTGGACTAAATGACAATTTGTTAATTTTATACAATTCTCAATATTATTTAGTAAAACATTTCAGAAGCATAATTTCAAAAAATAAAATATTTTTCATTTTTAGGATTTTCTGGTTTTTAGAATTTAAAAATGAATTAAAAAAAGTCATTTTATTAATTAAAAATCTTATTTTTAGAAATACTTATTTATAACAGCAGAATAAATAAAAATATTTAATTAATGTATAATCACACACTGTTACATGTCAAGATTGAATTCTCATAAAGTATGATGTATAAATAATGTAAGTGCAAAACAGAATTTTTTTGTATGAATAAATATGAAAGTAGACATTTTAGGATAATGATATAGTCCTCATTAGTAACTATACAAATGCATAGATGAATTAGACAGCTTCCTAAAATAAAAAATTTGACAGGGGACTGCAATACCAAAAAAAGAAAAATTTAAGAATATTAATTCTCTCAAAAAATTTTAAATACAAAAAATAATATTTAGAAAAGTATTTATTTCAGAATTTTTTTAATTTTAATTACTACATTCTCAACTATTAGTTTCCTCTTTTTTTTCTGGTTAAATTTATTGGCCTGAAAATTACAACATAATCTTGCATTATGATTATACTAAAATTATCCCTATCATAATGCATTTAAAAGATATTAAATTAAATAATTTAATTATTAAAAATTTTTGTCGTGTTGTTTTATAATTTTAGATATTTATGATTGAAAAATAATAGTCAGTGTTTTTATATTTTTTATTAACATAATGTGTGTTGAAGACTTGAAACTCCCAGTTCTTTTCATTCTTTTCCTTAATTTAGATTTAAAGAGTGATGTAAATGCCAATAGTTGATAATGATAACAGTTATTTGCCATCGAGAAATGTGTCAGAAAATCCAGGTATTAATTAGTAAAAGATTCAAATTGATAGCATTGAGTTATCATTAAACTGAAATAATAATTTTTCCAGCTTTTGTAATTTTATTATCACTATACAATATATCATCAATATTTAAAAAGACCTGTAAATTGAAAATTTTGTTAAAATTAATATTAATTATTTTTGTAATTTTTAGTATAGAATACTAAATAGTTCAATCACTTTAAATTTCAAAATGTTGGAGTTGATACTGTTCTACATAACTATTATAAGAAATATTTATCTTTGCAAAACAGTTGGCTATTTAATATAAGACTTTTTTAATATCCCAATCACAATTCAAGAAAATTATTATGCTGAAACTTTAAAATAAATGTTTTTATATTATTTGTACTGAATATTTTCTTATATTAATAAAAATGACATATGATGGAACTTGGTATAAATATAGCAACAATAATTTGCAGAAAAATGTATAAAAAATTCAATATAACAGTATATCTGATATTATTTTTTAAAAGGAAATTAAAAAATCAATGTAATACAGCATTTCCCAAACTATGTTCTGCAGAACACTGGTGTTCTGCAGAATGTCAATAAGAGTTCCATAAAAAATTATGAAAATTAATATAAACCTCGTATGATTTTAAATGCTGTTCCAAGTTGAAACTGGAATTGCTAATTTATTTTACTATTTTCGTATGTTTTATTTTTCATAATTATAATTTTATAATAAATGTTTGTTTTATTTTCTTAATTCTTATACTTACTTGCCTAATTTATTTATTATTAATATTTACCTATACTATAAAATAACCAAGGTGTTCTATAAAAATTTCAGGATTTATGAAATGTTCCATCATAGGAAAAGTTTGGGAAATGTTGATCTAGTGATTGTAAATCTATTAAAGAAAATTACTAAACCATAAAGAAAAGAGCATTTTATAAAGTTATAACAAATAGAAATATACAAACATACAATTTAATTCTATAAAATTCAATTGGCTAATTAATTTGTTGAGTTATAAGTTATATATAAAAAGGTATTTTTTACAAATATTGATGATTTGGAATTTGTTAAAAATTTATTATGTATAATTTAAAAATTTGTTGTTATAGTAATGCCAACTTACATTATGATATCTTGATAAGGAGAGAAATTATACAATTCTAAAAAACAATTTTTCTATATAAAATAAAAATATTGCTAGGAGTTTTTTCATTATTGTATTTAAAATATATATCTATATATTTTACACCTCTACTATGTTAAAAATTTCAATATCAATATTTTTGAAAAAAATCAATTTATCAAATAGAAGCTATTTTTATTTTAAAAAAAGTAATTAAAATTTGAATGTATTAAGTAATAATATAAAATACTAAAATTAATGAGCATGCTATTGTATAACCATGTTATTTGCAATGATGCTTTAAATACAATAAAATGGATTTGAGAATGTGCTCATATAATGTTAAATAGAACATTTTATGACTTTGAGGAATCAAATTACAACAGAATTGTATGTGAAAGAATAATTCTGTTCAGATTTCAAAACTAATGTATAGAAATTTATATATTTGAATTTAATATTTCCAGTTTACATAAGTTTCATTATAATATTTAAATATGTATAATATATTTAATATATCAAAAGTTTTAATATTACTTTAATTGAAAAAGTTTATGATGATAAAATTAATAAGGATTTAAATATAAGAAAGTTGAATATTAAATGTTGATTTTTTTTTATTTTAAAGGAAAACTGATATTTAAGCTTAAATATGGATTACATAAGCTTACTTCTTTTAATTACCATCTATTATTCATCAGGTTAGTTTTTTATTTTGTGCATTTGATAAAATTCATAATTTAAAATTAAACTTAAATATTGTAACTTTTTAATGAATTAAAATAAAATGGTAATCATATAAATTCATGAATACTTATTTTTCACTATCAGAATTACAAAACAAATATATATGTTAATATAAAATGAAATTTATTTCTCAAATAGTTAAAAAAAATTAAATTATTATTTTTAATAATAAATCTTTAATTTTGAAATTTAGATGCATTAATTCAAGGACCATCAACATTGGAAGTAATCAATCAATCTGAAACAGAAGTTCATGTTCAGTGGTCCCCTGTTTCATCAAAAAATGTGATTAATTATCATGTAAGAAAATATATTATTATTTTATTAATTCATAATTTTCAAACTTTTAGAAATTAATATATAATAAAATATATTTCCAGAATTAAAGAACATTTAATAATTTCATTAAATGAAATTCATTATTTTTCTTTAAAAAAAATAATTTTTCTGGTAATATAAATATAAATCAAAATTTTTTAATATTGTTAGTTGTACATTTTCTAATTTTAGTATATAGAGGTATCCCTCCTATAACATGGCTTTCTACAACACAGTTTTCTCTAACATGCTTTGAAAATTGCAGAAATCCTCATATAACATGGTACTTCTACAATATGGTTTTTACTTAACATATTTAGAAAATTATGTTTACTCTCCTACAACACAAAATATTTTCATTAATTTTTGTAAATCCATACAGGGTCACAATACACACACAAAATGCAATCATTGGGAAATACTTTGCTAAAAACCCATATAATACAATCATGAATTTACTTTTCGAAAATTAGTTATAAATGCAATTTTGCTAGTTTGTCATGAGAGAGACGATGTGCAGTCTATTATCGATTCTGATTTGAAATTGAGTTAATTGGTGACAATTGAGTATTTTGTGTTCCCAAAGTTCAGTACTTGGATAAAAAATAAGTTTTTATTCTTGAATGGAGGAATGTAAAAGAGAAGAAAAATTTTTTATTTGTAAATTTTTTTGGGTATATGTTAAGGAACATGTTTTTTAGCAGGTTGTAGCAGGTTAGATTACAAATTTTGTAAAGAGAACAGAAGAGACACAAATTTTAGATGCACAAAAAAATTCAGAAAGTGAATTGTTAAAGAAAAAACATTTCATTTTAACGAAACAGTGATAAGGAAGATATAATTATTAAATGAATGTTGCATAGGCTGTATACTTTTTTATTTCCTTTTGTTTTATGTATATTGTTTTTTTTAGAGTCTTACATATATATTTTTTCTTTCTTTATGTTTTGTGTTATTAATATTCTTAATAAAAATTAAGTTTCTTATGTGGAATTAAAGAAAGTTATTTGTTTTTAATTGGTTTTGGAATATAACTAATTCATCTTTTTGTATTGGCTCCAGGTCTCATATAACACATTTTCACACAACACTGTTTTTTTCAAGAAATTGGAAACCCTCAGTAAATTTGAAAGCTATCTGAATATCTAATTGAAACATTGTATAAAAGACTTCTTTTCCATACTGAAAGAGTAGTTTAGGAGGGATACCTGTACTAGATCTAAATTAAGATATAATTTCTGACAATATTAATTGAATTTTATGAAAATCATTATATAATTATTATTGTAAAGTTAAAAGTATTATATTATATATGTGTTGCTTGCATATAATGCAGTTGATGCAACACAACTATTGTAATGCACTGCAAATGTATAATTTAAATCATATTACAATAGTTATGACATACAATAACATTACTAAGGACAATAGCTATTGATAGTGTCATTAAATCACAATTATTAATGTCATATCAAAATGTAAAATTTCAATATTGCATTGTAAACTTATTTTTAAAGTTAATTTAAATCATATATACATAAGTTTGATTTGTGTACAAGTAAAATTAGAAAATATGTATTCTGAAAGCTATCTAAATATAGAAAGATTAGTTTAATATTTAAATTTATAAATTTTATGTTTATTTTTAAATAGTTATATAAAATTTATCTTCAATTTTGAAAATTAAAATATTTGAATTTTTTTTATTTTTGTTTGTTTTATGAAAATTATTTATTAGAGATTAAGAATAACTGGATAATGCAAAACAAAGTTTTATAGGAAATTAGATAATTCATTTATTTCTTTACTCTAATTTCCTATCTTAGTATATACAAGGTATTACTGAAAGATCTGACCAGCTATTCATCAAAACAAAAACTATATAAACCTGGGTCTGGAAATGTTTTATTTCCAAGATAACACAGGCAAAAAAACATACAATTTTTAATAGGCCTATTGGTCTCATGATGGCTGTAACAAATTGAGATTTTCAGTCAATTATAAAAAAATAAACTACATTAATTATAACACTGCATGCTAATGGAACAATCCATGAATTATTAGAAATAACTAATGATTTTTCTCTCTTTTGCATGGGTTATATATACAGCCTTTGCTTTTACAGTGTTATCTTGGAAAGGAAACATTTCTAGAGCTATGTTTATATGGATTTTTTGCTTTGTTTTGATGAGTAGTATCTGTGATTTAAATTTGGCTAGACTTTTAGGGATACTCTATTTAGTACAATAATAATTATATATATTATATTAATATTATTAATATTAATAAATTTTATATGTCCTGTATTCAGAATTTTATGAATTGAATATAATGAGTTGTTTTCAATTTTGTAAATTATAAGCTACATCTAAAATGAACACCAAATTTTTTGAAACTGCTTTTAAATCTTTGTAATAATTTATTAGTTGCATTTACTATGTATATTGAAACCATTTATTTAATAAGGCATGCTTGAAAAAACAGAAAAGGGGGAAAACCATTTACTTAGAAGAAAAGAAAAATTGCACTTATTATAACACACTGATAACTGTATATATCAAAATTTATATTATAAAACAACTTGACTTATTATTTACAGTTTTGAATCTATTAGAAAAAACGATTGTCTCAAGAAAATACAAATCACTAAGATTTATGCCAAAAATAAAATATTCACTATAAAACTATTCATAGACTATTTAGTTCATTGTTCAATATTCTAATTAAGATAAAAATCAAAATATGTACTTATTTTATGAATTTCACATTTTCTGTAACATATTATTTATTATTAATCTAAAATAGTATAAATAAGATTGTTTGATTGGAGAAAAATCTTACTACTTACAGTAAAAAATTAATCACATTATCATTATTTAAATTAAAAAGAAATATAGTCAGTTCTTGTTATTTGCGGATTTCATATTCGTGTATTCGACTATTTGCGAAAATTTATTTGTAACCACAAAATTGTTATTTGCGGACTCCCACTGAGCAGCAAAAATACTGTTACCAATGTACATCCTTTCTCTTTCTCTCTGGAGGAGAGAGAGAGAGAGAGAGAAAGGAAGTTGTTTGTTTCCAAATGTAGTCTCTGAATCGGTTTGCTGGAAAATTTCTCATTACCTATTCTTGAACCCACAGACTGCAGGTAGTTCCAAAAGCCTGTTCATATCATCCACAGATCCCATAGAAGAATGCGACCTTATGCTTGAATGCAGCCTCAAATTTAAGTGCCTAACTTCCTGCGCATTTGCTCCGTACGCCAAAATTTTAGAAGATCTGAGGAAAAAAGCAATGCAGACAAGGCTGATGCAGTTTTCAACACAGTTCAGAGAAACAATGTGTCAGCTGTCACATCAAGCATCTTGCAACATCAAAAAATTATCAATCAAAAATAAGACAGTTTCAATGATGTTTATGTCAAAAATAAGAATTTATTTACTACATAGTTAATGTTTTAAAAAATTAAATAAAGATTACTGTAATTATAATACTGTATATATAGTCTGTAACACTACATATACTGTAATTATATATAAGTAATGTAATATAAATTAAATAAGGTGACTGTAAACAGAAAAACACACATAAACCAAGTATGAAAATGTTGGGAAGAAGGGTTTGCAGGAACCTAACTCTGTATTTTCCATAGGCACAATGCACTATTCGTTAATTCAGTATTCGCAAAGAATTTACGGAATGTAACTACTGCGAATAGTGAGAATCAACTGTATATCTAAAATTCTTAATTTATTATCATAGCCAAACATTAAAGTTTGGCTATGATGATAAATTAAGATCTGTAAAATGAAAAGTATTATATATAACATTGTAAAATTAATTATTTCAAAAATAATTTTTATAATTTTGTGAGTTAGGGTAAATTGTTTAATCATTTTTATTCAGTAATATTTTTATTGTAGAAGTGTTTTCTTATATGTAATCCTATGAAATCTTTAAAAATATGAAATTTTTTTTATTAGGTAAAGGCTGATCCAATAACAAGTGTTTTTGAAAATCATCCTCCTACAAAAAAAGAATGGTCATTTAGTAACAAAACTGAGAAAGCTGATTTGTTAGGATTACAACCAGGAACCCAATATAATATAACTGTTTGGGCTTCTACAAGTGATGGGGACACAAGAAGGATTTCAAAATTTGTATGGACCACTGTAGGAGGTAATTTCTGAATTTTAATAAAGCATGTTTTGTTTTTAAGTCTTAATTGATTAAATTAGAAAATAAAGCAAAAGACACAGTTGATTATGATTCACTGATTTGGATGAAATTTTGCATGATTATGGCAGTTCATGTGTTAATTCATCTAACAAAATCTTAGTTGTAAACATTCAATCAATGTTTTTTAGTAAATTAAATTTCATAATTTTTGATATTTCTTTTAATTATCCTAAATTATGTTGAAAATTTTAATGTTGAAATAATTGCATTGATAACATAGCTGATTGCTATGTGAATTAACTGAATTTGAATCCCACTGAAACTTTTTTAAATATCAATAATAATAATTTTTATTTAAATTTTTTATTATATTTTTTTAGATTCATTTTTTCCATGATAACTATATTTCTTAAGAGTTATACAAGTTCATTTTTGTATCAGGAACTTGCATTTATATGCAAAAAATAATAATTAAACACACTATTATTTCATAGTTTAAAGAAATTATTTTATTTTGTATATTATATTGCAATCTATAAAATATTTGCATTTTCTTAAATTCAAGAAACTCTTTATGAAGTGAAAATTAATTCTTATTAACATTTATAAATATAAAAGTTATTGTATAACATTGACTATTGATTATTTTTATTTTATAGCAATCTGTATTTTTCCATTTAATGATTGATATCTTATTACTGATAATTATCATATATAAGTACAACTGATTTTATAGTATCATATTTCCTCATATAATTGTCAGATTTTATATCTAATTTTTGTGTGAAAAAATAGTGTGACCATTATATGAAAAATAAAAGATGAAATAACAATTTGAATTGCTTAAAAATTACATTATTATTATTATTATTATATATATAAAGACTATATATTTTTATGTACACTGTAATTACTAATCTCCTTAAAACAATGAAACTGTTCACTTTAAACTTACAATATAAATATATTTGAAAAATAGTATATGACTTACAAAAGAATAATAAAATTTTTTATTTTTTCCTCTCAAAAATCATGATTTTATAATTCTTGAAAATATTAGATTTACAGTAAAATCCAAATTTAAGTTTTGTAATTTCATTTTGATAGTTAACAGATATGTTACTTGTCTGGAAAAAAAAAAACAAGTTTTTATTTGTTTTAATATTGCTTGCATTAATCATAATCACCTCTTTTTTACCATATTTTATTTAACTTCTGAGTTATTTGATTTTTTACAAAATAAATGATTTCATCCCCAAAATCTAGAATGTAAACATTTTGAAACAATAAACTTTGTTTTCTAAAAAAATATTCATCCTTTTAAATATTAAAAAAATCTAGCTTTTTTCATACTAGAAAGTTTTAAGTGTATTTTTTTGTCATATTTCTTACATTTGAATTAGCAATATAAAAATATTAAAACAGAATAAAAGATAACAATGCCCTACATGCTGACAATGTTCAACAAATTTATTTTTTAAATTATCATGACAAACAGAAATTTACCATACAAAACCAATTATTAAATTGAAATAGTTATCATCCTGCAAGGAAATATATTTAGAATCTTGATTTTATGTTCTGTCATTGCTTAAAATTATTGAATTTTCTTTATAAAAAAATATAAGTTTCTTATATCATTGATTTAAATAAAAAGTTTTGATTATAAGTCAGAAATTTTAATTAAAATCTATGAAACTTCTGCTTGTTTAATTATGAAATATATTACAAAATTCAGTATATAAAAAATGTTTCAGTAATTTTGGTTTCAATATATATTAATAATTGCAACCAAGTAATAAATAAATAAATAAATAATTGAATTATGAATAAAACTTATATACAGATTAAATTCATAAACTTGAGGATAATCTGTACTGTATAAATCTTTCATTCAAATCAAGTAAAAATGCAATTGATTTCTAATTTTAGGAAAATTTTTTTCTAATTTTTCAATGATGAATTTCTCTGATAAATAAAAATATAATTCATTCCTAAAATTATTAAAATGTTTTTTGTTTATAATACTCTACAAATATTATGTATAAACAATTTTTTTTGGAAATTTATAAACTATTCCATCTTAGCATGACAATTAATTTCCATGAGATTATCAGATTTTATTGATTTAGACTTATTTTCCCAAAAGGAAACTTTACAATAATTTCTTTGATAGTAAATAAAGAAATAATCATTCTTTTGGAAGATAAAATTAAGTTTTTTAAAGTGTGGTTACTTATTATATAAAAATAATGTAAAAAAAAAATAAAACTGTTTTGTTCGTTATAATATAATACTTTCCTCAAAAAATATTAGCCCATTTTATTATTTTTTTCCATCTGAGAGATTTAATTACATTATATAATCTATTTTATATTGTATTGTAGAATGTAAACAATGTCCTGTTAAGAGGTTTTGCCTATTGAAAAAGAGGATAGAGGGGGATAAAAGGAAGGGAATACTGTAGGGGAGAGGGAAAAGGATAAAAGTGAGTGGAAATGAATGAGCATACAAAGGGTTCTTGATCAGATTCATTCCTTTTAGCTTTGCTTTTGGCCAGTTGCAAAGCAGTTTTTTGTAAAAAATGTTTTTGCATAAAATTGCCTGTTTTGCATTGTTTGCATTGTTTTGTTGTGTTGTAATGAGACTAATTATGGCACTCCTTATGAAAATGACAGAATGTTAATAGAGTATAACTAACTTGTAAGTGAAATCTTTAGCTAAACTTAAAACTAAGCATTGTATAGGCCCAAAGGCCAGTTAGATTTAATTAAGCAACCTTATCTCTCAATGCTGATTTAACTTAGCAAGTTAACCTAACACCTAAATATCATAAATATTAAACTGTTTTATCCTATGTTATAAGGAACCTATTCAGAATGAAAGATTAATGTATCAGTATGAAATTGAGTTCATTGACAACTAAAATTAAAAGAAAGTGTGTAATTACAATTAATTAAAAATAGTACTATGGTAAATCCCTGAATGCTATCTAACATGAGTACTAAAAGATTTCTAAAAACTAGCTAACTTATATACTATATAAACCTAAGACAGAATATAAGAAGAAATCTTAATCAATTCCACCACTCAGCACTCTAGGCTGACAACTCCCATGTTTAGCAAAAATCTGACACCAGATGAACCACCTGTCTCACTTTCCTTGTTTTTATCCTCTAGCCTGGTGAGTGAAAACAAGGGAAATGAAATAGATAATCTGATATGATCTCAGATTATATTTACTGGCATCAAACAGTCAGCATATATTCTGGTTAACCTTCCCACCAGCCTCAGGTAAGCATGTTGGCAGATACAGTGGATCATGCTGAGTATATATCTGCCCCTTATTTAACCAGAGAGATGTGTTGAATGGAGACATTATCACTAAAACTATCACAGATTTTATGAAGCAACAGTATGCTTTTGAATAGATTCCTTGCCACAAGCAAATCATCCACTTCATTAACAATATAGTAAGTAAAAGGGTGCGAGATGGACAACCCAGCTTAGATAAGCAAAAAAAGTGGGACAGAAGAAGTGTTGAACTGAAAGGATTCAGACTGAATCTAAGAAGAGCTGAAAAACAGAGTGAAATAGATAGCAGTTATAATGTTGGGCACTAGATGAACTTCAGGATCTGGTGTTATAGGCTGTTGGAATTTGAACTAGACTTGCTGTTTTATGCTTTACAGTGTCCAGTAGAAGCCAGGAGAGTCTGAAGACTTAATAGTCTGGAAATGTGGCTATGGCTGTTGCTGATTACAAGAAAATATATGCACTTGCTATTGATTTCTATAATTGTATATTTCTTTAATGTAAATATTGAATGTGTTATGCAATTGGTTTAACTTATTTTAACACAGAAAAACCCAGCTAAAAATTTTGAAATAAATTTATCATTTGCAACATTGAATTTAAATGACCCCTATTTTATAAAAGAATTAAAGAAATCTCAGAATTAATAGAAGATAAAGCTTAGTTAATAAGAAATAAGATTATAAAATTTGAATACTTTATTAATATCTGATTCTTGAAATATTTAAAATCAAAAACAAATGGACAAAATAATTATATTTTTTTTTTTCTGAAAATAATTGAAATGAATTTAAAAGTATTCAGTTTATTATTATTAAAGAAATTTACATTAATAACTTTTACTAAAGAACTAATATATTTAGATATTTTATATATTTTGAAAAAATATAATAAAAACTGACACAGACAGTTAATTCACAATTAGTTATGTCTTGACTTGTGTCCGACATAGCACTTTGCCCCGGAGATATTTTGAGCCCACATTGAGGTACTATAACAATAATAATAATATAAAGTTCTCTAACAGATCAACAAACACTTGTTGAAATTTATACTATATATTATGTAATTAATTAAGAGAGAAAGTGAAGTGAAATGATTTATACTTATATTTAATGTTGCCAATTCCAGTTTATGGAAAATCACGAAGTATTAGACAAAGAGTAAGAAAATTCTTATATCAAAAATAATTTTTAATTTTTTTCAATAAGGCAATTATAAAGTCACTAAATCCCTATATTAGCAATTTTAAACTATGTATTTCGTCATAAAAAAAAACATTAAAAATCATCAGATCTGGCATCAGTAAGGCCATGCCATTCATAAGGGCAAGATGTGTAGTGAAACCACCTAAAGATGTCCCATAGTTTTGAAAAGCAGTCATATTTGTCTATATGAATTTAATTAAATCAAAAGCTTACATTGATCTAATATTAATTATTTAAAAAAAATCACACACAAATCAGATTTTTCCATTTAAGTCGAATATGCATTATTTTAAATGGAGGATAAGTGTTTTCTTTGGATTTTCTTGTTTTTGCCTAAATTTTGGTGAAAATGAATCAATAAATGAATGACTAACAAATAATAATGTTTATTTTAATAGATTTAACAAATATTTTATAATATCTGCAATATTTTTATAGTTTTAAATATGGTATTTTATAGCAGTGTATCGATTCTGTTGACAATAACCAAAATTCTAATTACTATACGTGGAGTTTTCATAATGTATTTTAATATGGATGATTTGGGACCATAAATTTTGATAACATTAAATGTTTGATAACAATATCCATGATTACAATAAGTGGCTTCTATTGTAATTAACAAAATCAACCTTTAGCCTATTTTCCTCATTTAAGAATCTTTCTTTTTTCTGTAATATATTAAAATGCAGCTCCCAACCACCCAAAAATATATGAAGTGACTCTTTGAAGAGAATAAGTTTGAGACTGATGTTATGATTTTAATCTGCTCTGTGGGGTCGGAAAATCCCCCCTTTTTTTTCTTTTGTCGTGAATTCGAGTCGATATCAAATCTCCAGATGTTGTGAAGAATTAATATTTATAACAATGATCCATACAACTCTCCAAACATTGTGGAACATTAATATTTGTAACAACAATGCTCCAAAAATGTTGTTAGAAGCTACAGTAAGCACTAGATTCTGATTCATAATATAATGTTAATGATGATAAAGCTCCAAATGTTATGGAGCATTAACGATTATGATGATCCATAACAACTTTCCAAATGTTGTAGAGCATTAATAATTATAACAATGCTCCAAAAATGTATTAGAATCAACAGAAAACATTAAATTCTGATTCATAATATAATGATGATAAAGTTCCAAACGTTATGGAATAGTAACAGTTATGATCCATAACAACGTTGTGAAGAATTAATATTTATAACAATGATCCATACAACTCTCCAAACATTGTGGAACATTAATATTTGTAACAACAATGCTCCAAAAATGTTGTTAGAAGCTACAGTAAGCACTAGATTCTGATTCATAATATAATGTTAATGATGATAAAACTCCAAATGTTATGGAGTATTAACGATTAATTATGATGATCCATAACAACTCTCCAAATGTTGTAAAGAATTAATATTTATAATAATGATCCACAACAATGCTCCAAAAATGTTGAGTTAGAATCTACAGCAAACACTAGATTCTGATTCATAATATCTAATAAAATTCTAAACGGTTATGGAGTATTAACAATTATCATGATCCATAACAACTCTCCAAATGTAGAGCATTAATATTTATAATAATGATCCATAAGCAGTTATCCAGATGATAAGAAGAATTAACATTTATTATGATTATGGAAATGCTCCAAAAATATTATGTATTATTAATCTACACTAAATGCTAGATTCTGAATCATAATCCTAATATTTATCTATAGTATTATATACCTTCTGTATAATGTTTATGATCCTTAACAATGCTTCAAAAATGTCATGGATTGAAAGCTAGAGTAAAAGCTAGATCCTCATTGATAGCAGACTGTTATGGATCATCATAAATGCTAACGATCCATAATATTTGGAGCATTGTTATCTTTAACGTTGTACTATTCATAATATTTAGAACATTGTCATCATTATATTATTAATAGCATCTAGAACATTGTTATTGTTAGGTATATAATATTTGGATTGTTTTTGGAACACTTTTTGGAATGTCCAGCGAATTTCGAAGTTCTAAAAACATAGAATTATTTAGAAATGTTTCCAATGAAACAATTTTAAGAAATTCAAATAAATTTTTCTTTCTTCTCCAGAGTTATACTTAAGCTCAGAATTTTAAAGCTGTTCAGGAGCATCTTTTTTTAATATTCTAGAATATGTTAACGACTCAAAACGATAAAATAAGCTTATAATACAACTCGAGATCACTTTTTGGGCCTTTAAAGGTTTGAGAGATGTAGTATTTCTTTTGTGGAGTTTACAATATTAAAGGATTTTGAATTATACCTATAAAACTCTGATGCATATTGACTTAGGTTAAAAAATGCAATGTGTGTAGTTGAGTTTCTTGTTGCAGGTGTTTAGGATACTGGGAACAAATGTCGAAAACTGTTTGGAACGACAAAATTTGTGATCATTGTTTAATTCCTAAGTATATTATCTCTTAAAGGTGTTTCTATTCAGTATGAAGATTTTAACTCGTCAGAATAGGTCATTGTATCTAACCAACAGGTCAATCAGAGATACCACTAACTTTAGCCTTGATCAATACAGCCGTCATTACTTCCAAAAGGTTAGGCAAAAGCGGACACTACCAGTCATGTGTGAAATTGTGCCTGGACTCAAGGGGCCGAGGGATAGACTGAGATAAGCCACAGAGGGTTTTTGTTCACCTACCTGATAGCTCAACTCCATTGCTTTAGGTCTAGATCACGTCGAGAAAAATTAATTAAGTTCGAATTAATTATAATCACCGTTTTTTTTTTTAATCATTTCGCAGTGACAGTGTCGAATTTTGATGTTTTCGGTCGTTAAAACGGAAAACAACACAATTAAATCGCATTTTATAAGCTGTTTAAGTGCATTGTTTTAAATCAGACGGATCGATAATGTTCCTCAGAGAGCAAAAAAACGAAAAAAAGAAGAAGAAAAAAAAATCATAAAAGAAGTGGCGAGTTAAGTACGTAATATCCCATTCCGAAAGAAGTTTTCTCCAGACGAAATTTTCATAAATTGAACATATTTTATTCCACTTTAAATCTGTTTTCTCTTTGCTAAAAGACATTTTTAGCAACCAACAGGTTTCAGTTCGAAAAAGTTACTTAAGCGTAAAAAAATAATGTATAAAAAGAAAAAAAATGTATATATATATATATCAGATTCTCTTATTATATACCATTAAATTTAGTTGAAAATAGTGAAATTTTGCAGACATAACCCGGAGAAATAGGCTATGAATAAAGTTTAGATAAAGACAAAACAGGAGAAGAAACATCGTAAAATAACTCTTCAGATGTTAACTTACATCGATGCAATTCTAGATAAAACTCGAAGATAGAGATCGTTGTCTTGTACTAACTGCAACTTCTAGAATAAGAAAATTTTAATAAGTTTCTTTTTTTTTTTTTCTTCCTCCCTCCTTATAAAGAATGCATGCATACGAATCGAGAATCGAAGAACTTTTCGTACTGCTAATTATTTTACTTTTATGCTTACATAAAACTTGTTCCACTTCCTTGCAGACTGGCGATTTGCATTCTGATGCAATAATTTTTCGATATAAAGAAAATGACCGCGTATAGGTTAGATTTTTATCTGCATGTGCGGACACACAAACAAAACGTTTTTTTTGAAGTTCTTCGTCTTTTAATTACCATCTAGGACATCTGATATCGATTACATGCATAAGTTTAAACATTCTCTCAATGTCAGAAGGACTCTGGCAATTAGCAACGAATCCTAAAATTAGCTTGTGGAGAAAATGACGTAAAATAATTCTTCAAATCAAATTCAACGTTTTGTTATGCTGAACAGATTAAAACCTTTATTATTCGTCCAATCAAAAGGATAACAAATTCAAATTCGTACAAGCAGAACTAATAGAAGTGTACACGAGACAGAGATGGGAATAAAAGACGCACAAGACACATATCCTGGCCTCCGGGATTCCTTGACTGCATTCTTTCTATCCTAGTCTAGAAGTCGACCAATTGACCGATGTTACTCTAGGTGTAATTAGGTAATTAAGGTTAATTAATTACCTTTCCAATGGAGAGACTGAAGGAGAGAAGCTAACGGATTAATGTAGCATGTACACACTTGGCCACTGGCTACCTTCAAACCTTTAAAGTACGCTTGGTTGGATAACAATGAATTTCTAAATGTTACTCCATACCGAGAAGAGAATGCGGTACATCTTTTTCTTTTTCTTTTTTCTTTTTAATTATTTTTACACTTTAAACACTAGAGAAAGTTTAAAATTCGACACAGAGATTTTCCTGAATTTATTTATTTCTATGTTTTCCGAAGACCAATTTTCTGTTTCGATCGATGGAATTAACGGTTCGAACAAGATAACGAACAAAAAAAGTATGATGACGTACAGGGCCTTTCAGAGAAAATGCGAGTTCCGGGGCAACTAATACTTTTGAGGCCCTTCAAAAGAGGAAAAAAAAAGACAAAAATACAGTGGTAAGTGTACAAGAAAACATTGATAAAGAACTTCAAATTTTGAGCTCGAACGGTATGTAAATATACAAATATATTTTTCTGATGTATTGAGTTATAAATTGAGGCCCCTAAAATTGTGAGGTCCCCTCTGATAGCCACTTGTCATATATATATTGCCAGTGGCTATCAGAGGGGCGAAGAAAGACATGAAAATTGAGGCCCCTAAAATTGTGAGGCCCGGGGCAGCCACTCCTCTGATAGCCACTGGTGATATACATATGAAGAAAGACACGAAATATATCAATAAACAAGTAAGAAAACCGAAACAAAGTTATGATCATAACGAAAACAAAGGAGGTAATATTCAAAAATAGAGGAAACAAGCAACAAAACAAAAGAAAAAGAAGAAGACATGAATATATATGAAGAAAGTAATATGTGCGAAAATTTGTATACGAATCAAAACCATAAATGAGTTGCGAAAAACCGAAACAAAGACAAGATCATAAATGAATGAAAAACGGTTTTTGTCAACAATAAATATCCTATTTAGCGGATAGTTCGGTTTGAAAAATCTCCATTTTAAACAAATCTAACAAATTTAAATAAGTTGAAAGATATTTCAACTGAAGACATTAAGAACAAATGCATTCGGAAACATCAAATTTGAATTGATACAGTGGAAAAGAGAAGAGAGGTTATTAGTAAGAGATTTGAAGGAAAGACCGTTTGATATATATATATATATATATAATAATAATAAGAAAGAAAATAAATAAAAATAATGTAAATTATGATACTGAACTGCAGATCATTTAAAAATATTAGAGAAAGAGAGAGAGAGAGAGAGAGACCTTTACCACAGAGTACAGCTGCATTTTAACATTGTTAAAATTCTATTTATGGAAAACTTTGGAGTTAACTAAATTGCAGTTTAAGAAAATAGCCTTTTAATGTCACCGTCGTGTTTGCCTAAATTGATATTGTTAATGTCACAATTTATGGAAAAGTTTACTGAGATAAAATATACGCAAATTACCCATTGAAATATGTTAAAGTTGAAAATTAATCTCTTCTTGGAACTGTTCTCTTACCGTTGTTAGCTCGTTTATCGTTTAGCAAATATTTTTAATGGTATGATTAATCTGTAGTTTGATTTTAAAATTATTTAATAAGAAATAATCGATTACTAAAATATTAGATTATCGCCGAGATAATCGCGTAAAGAGGACACGATGACAGTTTTCTTAAAAAACATCGTGCGCTGACTAAGAACACTTGGACTCTTCGATTGTTACGGAGCCAACTGTCACGAAAAATGTCATTACCTTTAAAGAATTTTATAATATTTATGTTTAAGGACATCATCGTTAGATCCGAAATCCCCGATTTAAGTTCCCCATTTTTTTTTTAATACTTGGGGTGGGGCCTAGATAGAAGATATCGAGATGTATTGTTATCGAAAGCACTCGATCTCGAGAGAGAAAATCCTGTAACACCCTAATCTGACTAGTGGAAGCTTAAAAGCTGCAAGGCATGTGTGTGTACATAGCATATGCCCCACTTCCAACTCCCAGAGAACTCTAGCCACAAACTCAGAGGATCTAGCGACTATTGAAGTGAAACCTATATTTGTTCACAGGTAGTAAGTTGATTAGAAACGGAGGGTTTGTTGACTTCCGGCGATGTAACGCAATTAGTGTTACGTAATCTAATTAGGTTGATATGCCTTCTGCTCGTCTGGAAAAATGTCTGGAACAGCATAGCAACCGTGCCTCACAACCGACTGTGATTTGCAGGCTTCACCAGATACAAATGACCAAAGTGCATTCTGAGCGCGCTTTTATTCATGTTGTAATGCCTCAAAGTGTAAATATATATATATTTTTTTCCGAAAAAAATAAATTCCACTTCAAACGCATTAATATAACTCGCGTAATGCATCACGAAAATTCGCTATAGTTAGTTTTAAAACGTCGTAACGCGTGTATAAAGCGAGTCGAATGTCGTATCGAACTAGCATAAAAGCACTTGGCAAGTTCGTTAACGTACGCGTAAAAATGCCACGCAGGTTGTAACACGTACGCGCAAGTCGATATCCACGTAAGGTACCTCGCAAAACCGTTTAACACCTCTAAACAAGGCCAAAAAAATTGCTTCTCTACAGCATAATTTAGCCGTTTTATCGTTTTTTACGGTGCCCATCTCTTGAGGTATTTAACGCAATTAACTTAATGGCATAACTGCCTCACCATAAAATTTGAGGAGGGAATAAATAAAAAAAAAAGCAAATTTTGAGAAATATCCGATGAGGAAATTGGTCTAGTGTTATGTGCTAACGTTTTAGAAGCGAAATTCTTCCTGGCAGTGTTATAAAAACTGCATTAGAATATTTAAAGAATCCAATTTTCTTGAATGTATGGAGACGTCACGAAAGTCTTTACCATTACACAACATTATTAAAAATATATTTATCCATCTGAGAACTCGGATAAAAAAGAAGAAAATATATATATATACAAGATAAATCGTAAGTATATATATATATGTATATACACACACTACACATATTGAAAATAACAAATCAATAAGGTAGTTCCATAAATCTCGGTGTTAAAGTCACGCGAAATGCGTTTATCACGCAAAATTTTATAAACTAGAAAACGTTACACGTAGATTTTTAAATTTATTTTCATTAATTGTTATTTTAAAAAAAGTGATTACTTTTTGTGGGGGCCGGATTCGAATCCCGTTCGTAATTGTTTAAGAGGGATATATAAAAAAGCGCGTAAATAAAATTGATGAAGTTCGACCTCGGATGGTCACGTGACGGGGAGAAGTTTTAGGGTAGCACGTGTGCCAGTTCACACGGAGCATCTCAGTCGTAATGCGTAGTAAAAGGGATAGCTTGTAGTATCAGAGAGAAATCCAAGCAAGAGCATTTTTGTGCCGAATATCACGTGTGGGAATCTCAACAGTCGAATTATTTATTTTCTCTCTTAAGTTATCTCTCTATTATCTTGTAAATTTAACGACTCCAGACTTTAAAAATAAATAAAAAAAAATAAGAATAATAATATAAAAAAAAATCGGTTTTAAACTGATTCAGTTTAATATATATATAAATATAAGAAAAATAATAATAATAAAAAAAAAGTACACAGGAATTACTTTATGTCAGAGACAAATCATAGCTACCGGGCTTCCAATAGATGTGTGCTTATTGAAAACATCAGCCTATGTGTCTGTTGTGGTGTGTGTGTCGGACAGTTTAATAGAAACTTTTGCCAACAACTGGACTGATTGATGTATGACCGTCTGTTGAAGTGGCCTGACGAGAAATTTTCAATTTATTTTTTATTTTTTATTTTTCTTTTAATATTATTTTTGGTACTCTTCTTCGTGTTATTGAATGTAGTGTTGTGTCACCATGTGTCACATTTACAGGTCTATTGTTATTGGTGACATATTGTTGGGCACAAATGATTAGAACTCATTGTTGACAATAACAAAGCAATTTGTAATTTATGACTTATATTATGGTTCTTTTGATAAGCTTAATTGAATTTTTTTTTTCTTCCAGTGTGCGTTTGTGTAAACTGCTCCTTTTTTTATCTTTACCTCTCTCTCTCTCTTTCTGTCTCTCTCGTTGTTTTTGTTTGTTTTTGGGTTTGTATTTTTGTCTTTGTCGACTGTTTCTGCGATTAAAAGCCGTATAATTAAATGCAAATCTTATCTTTGTTTACGTTATTATTTATTTAATTAAACGCGGTAGATGTAGTCAAAGAGTTTAATATCATTATTCGATGCGATACTGCTAAACAGGAGCTTATTCCAGAGGTGATAAAAGGATCAGGAGCATTTGTTTACTTTTTTTTATTATTATTTAGGAAAACTGTGTTCCTAAAATTGAATATGTCGAGAGTTCAGGAAGGAAAGATAAAAGCGAAACTACCTTTACTCCCTGAAACTGAACTCTCCTCCTTTACAAGTTACTGGTTTAAACTCAGTAACGTTTATCTTTATCCTGTTTAAGTTATGAAAGGGTTTAAACTTTTAACCTTGGAGTTTGCAGTTTAATGCCCTATTTAACTTATTACACTAGATCTGTTTTAAAGTATAGATTCGTAAGAAAGTGGAGAATATATTCAAAGAAAGGTTCAATATCTATAGATTCCCGTGGAAAAAGTGCAATAGAAAAGCAAACAAAAGAAATTTAACAATGTATTTCACGTAGAAAGGTATAATATTCTTAAACTTGCTACTTTATTCTAAGTACATAATGCTTGAGTACACTAGAGACGAAGAAATCAGTAAGTTTTCAAGTTGTTACTGAAACAGAATGTAGCATGTAAGACACGAAAGGATTCGATACCAGTGAGGATGTTTTCGGTATGGTTAAATAAAATATATCGAATTCGGAATCATTTTGTGATGTTTAAGAGCGAAAAAAAAAGAAATGGTAGCTCGTGAGCCAAAGATGAATATTTTTAGTGATAAAATTTGAGTAAGACGGCGTTTGAATAAAATCACAATTGTTTGATTGACCAAATATTTTACCACTTTCTCCCTTCTTTTCGTCAGTTCGATTGTCCCATCATTGCCACAGTTAATACAAACGAACGACGAGGTAAAACGAACGTCAAAGAAAAACTTTCAGCTCCGAATCACCGAAAGGGGAATACACCCATGTGGTGTTTGATCGTCAAGTCGTGCTCATCAGTGAGCTTTGCCGTACCCAGAGGGAAGTAGTGAGGGTTCTTGATGAACTGGGTTGGTGCTTGATCACGTACCTTTACAAATATGTAAGCGGCTTTCGGCAAGATCGAGGGGAGACTATTCTGTCTTGTGCAAACAGCGTTGTAGAGATGGTTCCTTTTAATCCAGTTTTACATTAACTACCCATCTCTCTTTCTCTTTCACGATTATTTTGTCTCCTCGGTGATTGGAAGAGGACACTCGAATGAAGTGGGTCTATGCTAATTACACAAGCGTTTTCTGGTGATGGTCGCCGCCGTCCTCTACTTTTCCCCCGCTTTAATCCCTCCCTTTTGCTATTTGTGATCAGAAAACTTCTATTAAGTACCAGTAGTTGCAATATCGATCGGCTGTTTGTTGTACCTTCGTTTCGTCCCGAAAAAGATATTTCTTGTAAAATGCAACGCGACAGTGATAAAATGATAAATCACAAGTTATCGTCTTAATAGATATTGTATAAAAACTAATTTTCTTTCAACTAAAAAGACGTCTCGTTTATCTACAGATTAGTTTAAAAACCAAGTTTTAGAAAAGTTTAACTGTTTCTGTAGAAATAATTCTATTGTCATGGATCAAGTAGGTCCAACTGTCAACCCTTAGATTGGCAGTACACAATTTTCCGTTAGCCACTAGATTGTGTCCATGTCAAAAACAGCAGGTCCTACCTGACAGATGGTCACTCCATCTAAACTTACCACTCTATCATCTTGGCTCCAATATTGCTTATATTCGGCCATCAGATTGCTGTCACCATTTGTCCTTGAAAATATTATTGTTCTCCGTTACCCATTAACTCAACTAATTGTGTGTTGCCATATTGGATCGTTCAATCAACTGATTATTTCATAAAATGTATCGTTCCATTCAGAAACAGAAACGAAATTCTATAATTGGATGGATAACAATTAGAAAATCGTGCAGTAAAATTTTCTAGAATTTCTACAGAATAAGAGAAAAATAACTCGAAAAAAAAACGAAAAAGTATAAAAATTTACAATTTTTCCCTTTCGCTTCTGAGGAATTTCTTCAATCTTTGTAGCTATCTCAAGCGTTATGTAGTAAGAAGTTTAATGTCTTGGAGTAAGAACCTAGTAATTTTTATATCCACTGTTTGAAGTTAAGATCCTTTCGTGTACAAGTACTGCTTAGTTTTGGAGAAGTCTTGAAAATCATCCAAGGCTTTTTTTTATTACTAGTAAGAATTTCTAAAGCAATCATTTTGCCAATTGATATGTGAATTTTTTAGTCTTTCTTTATCCATAATAAATAAATAAATCTGTTATATTTTATCAAAATGATTTTCCTGCATTTAAGTGAGTACTTCACTACGTAAAAACAATTCCCGCCAACTGCCAACTGTATAGGACCACTATAGTATACTCTAGTTAACTAACTACTATAGTTAACAATAACTATAGTTATCTACTATAGATAGTTTACTATAGTTTTACTATAAATATATTATATATATATATATATAATAAATCTGTAGTAATTAAGTCAGTTAACTGTACTTCTAGATCAATTTCTATAGTTTTATAGTTCTGGAATTGTATAAAATAATGGTCACTATTGTAATGCACAAAAAAACCATGTTCATCAGAAACTGTTAGTTCAGACAGTAGTTTTCAGTAGTAGTTAGTTAATTACTGCTATAGTTAACTAACTAAAGAAATCTATAGTAGTTTTCAAAACAATTCACGCTAACTATATAACTACTACAGTGTAATCTAGTTAACTAACTACTATAATTAACTATAACTATAGTTTACTATATAGTTTTACTATAGATAATTTACTATAGTTTTATTATAAAAAGTTTACTATATATAATAATAATAATAATAATAATAATAATAATAAATCTGTAGTAGTTAACTATCTTAACTAACTATACTTCTAGATTAATTTCTATAGTTTATAGTTCTAGAATTGTATAAAATAACAGTAACTATTGTAATGGACAAAAAACCATGTTCATCAGAAACTCTTAGTTCAGATAGTGTATTACTTAGCTAACTGCTGTTGTTAATTATAGGGTAGTTAGTTAACTAATCGAAGTTAGTTAACTATAGTAATAGTTAACTAAATAAATAAATTTATAGTAGCTTTCAAAACAATTCACGCCAACTATATAACTCTACAGTGTACTTTAGTTAACTAATTTCTATAATTAACTACAACTATAGTTATTATAGTTATCTACTATAGTTTTATTATAGATATACTATATATATATATATATAAAATAAATCTATAGTAGTTAACTAATTACTATAGTTAACTATCTAATACACCATCAAAACTAACAGTTTCTGTTGAACATGGCTTTTTGTCCATTATAATAGTGACTGTTACTTTATATAATTCTAGAGCTATAAAACTGTAGAAATTGATCTAGAAGTATAAAATTATTCTGTGTATATTATTTAATTATTGTCTAGAATATTTTGTGATGCAAAAATTATCATCAGTTTTATAAATATCGGTTTTGACGAGTATGGATTCTTGTCCATAACGATAGTGTCCATTAATTTATACAATTCCAGAGCTGCAAAACTAGAAAATGATCTAGAAGCATAAAATAATTGTTTTATTTCAGCATAGAATATTTTTATGATATGAAAGTGATTCTTCCTAAAATTAATAACTATGTAATCAGTTATTTAAATGCCAGTTCTTGACCAACATGGATTTTTATCCATAACGATAATGACCATTAATTTATGCAGTTCTAGAGTTGTAAAAGCTATAGAAATTGATCTAGAAGCATAAAATAATTGTTTTATTCTGGTCTAGAATATTTTATGATATAAAAAGTTATTCTTTACGCGATTGTATGGGTAACTACAGTAATCAGTTATACAAACGTCAGTTTTTGATTAATACGAATTCATATCCTTTACAATATCCATTATTTCGTATAATTCTGAATAAATAAAAAATACAAAAAATAATTCTAGATATATAAAATAACTCTATATCATTTTACTCTAGTTTAGGATATTTTGTGATATAATTCCAGGCATAAATATAGAAATATAAAATTCTTAGTATCATATCAGAGAATATTCAAAAAGATCGTAGGCAGTGTAAAAAAATAAATCTTGCAGAATTTTTCTAGAAGTTAATTTCGTAAGAGAAACATAATTATATTAGCATAAACAATCATTAGTGCGCGTCAGGGATATTTTTGCAAACAATTAAATTAAAACGATAAACAAACTATTTAATTTTTCACTGATATTCTTCATTGTAAAAAAATATGGTTAATAAAAACAATTAACGTCTTAAGCGTTAAACTTTATTAGATTAATATTATTAAGTTTTTTTATCGTCATTTAACAACTTTATAATTTATCGAAAGATTATTATCTCTCTGTTAGGATAATTAGCTCGTTTAATTATCATTAAGAAACAAATCTTATTGTTTCGATGATTTATGAGATAAACAAGTTATTAATTTTATCTTATGTTTAACTAATTTTTTTTAATCTTTTTTTACGTTTATGAAACAGTCGAAATTCTTAAAATTCTTTTCGTTTTTAGATTTCTTTTGAAACAGAAATTAATCATTGCTGTTTCTTTTAATTTCTTTTCTCGAAACACAACTTGTGATCCTTTATTTATAATTCTTATTGTAATTTTAAAAGAAAACAGTGTTTTATTCTTCTACCTTTCTAAACAGAAATTGAAATCTCTAACCTTTTGATTTGTTTCCTTTTTTTTTTTGAAACAGAAGTTTTGTCCTTTAACCTTTTATTCCTTTTCGTTTATGGACAAAAATTGAACTACTACTTTTTTTTCTTGTTTCTTTTTTGTTGAAACGGAAATTCTTCTAATCTTTAACTCTCTTCCTCTGAAACATAAACAGTATTTTTTAAAGATATTTTCCTTTTTTTTTAATTGAAGTTTATATAGTATATAAATAATTTTTTACAATTTTTTTTCTGTTATATTTGTTTATCTGAAACACAAATTTGTCTTTTAACCTTTTATCCCTCTTGTTTATGGACAAAATTAAACACTTTTTTATCGTTCCTTCTTTGTTAAAACTGAAACTCTTCTAATCTTTCTTCTCATCCTCCGAAACATATATCGTCGCTTTGGACATCAAAGGGTCCTAACCCACAAAAGTCTAAATTTTACATCCTAAGCCATTACTTGCACAAATAATTTACTTGCGCATGTTTAGCCAATGCAAAATTTAGACTTTTTACACTTCATCAATGGTTATAACTCAAATTTTGAAAATTTGTGGGTTAGTAACCTTCACAACCAAAGCGACGATATTTGTATTTTCTTGAGGTTTGTTTCCTTTTTCAACAAAAGTTTATACAAGTATTGTTTGCAATTTTTTTACTTTTTTGAAACAGAAACGATCTATTTATTCTCTTCAAACGGATGTGAGAAAACATGTTCCCGTTTTTGAAACATAGTTTACATCGAAAGCTTCCTAAAAATTTAATTCTTAACCTATTTTGAAACCGAATTTTTTTTTTTCTAAACTTCCTTTCCTGTTTTGAATCGAACTTTCTGTGGTTTTTATTACTGTTGTTTTTTTTTTTTATTTACAGAAAAAGGAATCGAAGTTTGTTGTTTCTTCTTTGCTTTACTTTTTTTCTTGAAACACGAATTAGCCTATTAACTTTTAATTCGTCTAATTTTTTATTTTATTTTTTTATTCGAAAATTTATCAGATTTTTCGCTGAAAACAAATATTCAGATCGCTCCTATTTTTTTTTTTTTTTTCCACAAATATTCAGATCGCTCTTTTTTTTTTTTTTTTTTCTCTTCCACTCACTGACACACACATTTAACGGAAAATAATATTTTCAGTTAACAAAAACAAACCGATTTATTTTGAAATTTGTAGATTTAATCATTCTATTTTTCTTCTTTAGATTATTTCCTTTATTCTTTTTCTTTATTATTTTTTTTTCATTAAGTTCTTCTATTTCGAAAGGAGAGAGAGAGTTTTAAGAGGAATAACATCTCTTCATATATATTTATCCGTGTGATACGACAGCAAATTTTTAGCATCTTTATTAATTAAATTATGCAAAACAAGTTTACTTAAATCCGTAGCAGATTTTTTTTTTCCTTCTTAAAAATTTTGCATACATTTAAAACTGACGATTAAAAACAATGAGATATTCTTTAACTGAATGCTTCACTTTAGCGAGTTAAACCATCTAAAAAACAATCCAAACAACCTCTGTAAATATATATATATAAATTCTGTAAGTTGACATAAAATTCAATTTTGTTTCCGGATCTATTTTATCCGTTATAGCGAGTGAAAAATGGAAATTTTCAATTTTCTTTCATATATATATGTTTTTTTTAATCTTTCACATGTTTTTATCCTGTTTTATAATTCAAAATTTTTTTTGTGGAATAAATATAAAAATCTATATAAATTTATATCCAAAATCATCAGCTTTATAGCCCGATATCGCTTTCTAATAAAAATAATTATTAAAATATTTTTTTTTTTCTTCGGTATTGAGAGCGATACTGTGAGCTATATAAATACGTTACTACTGAAGAAGAAGAAGAAAAAAAAATATTGCAAAAATAAAAAAAAGGATATTAATAATAAAAAAAAAGAGTCAAAAATCTTCTTTTCCGTTTGATTGACGATCTCGGCATATTTGAAAAATTGACTTTAAAGAAATAATTTAAAGAATGAAAAAAAAAAAAAAATTAATGGAAGAAGAGATTTCTCTCTCAAAATTTGAATAATTGTTCTTTTTCTCTCGAATTAATATATATATAAGATCGGAAGAGCGGTTCAGCAGGAATGCCGAGACCGATATCGTATGCCGTCTTCTGCTTGAAAAAAAAAAAATAGTTGATACTGTTGGTTTAAATGTTTTTGCGAAACGTTAAAAAAAAATTTTTTTTTATCCTCGACTTATATACGAGAAATAATTTTTAAAATTGGTTACAAAGCAATACATTTTACGCTAAAGTTATTGCTCCTCTCTTTAATTACTATAAGCGGGAGGAGGGGGGAGGGAAAATATTATTATTGCTTAACTCTTAATTGCTGTTATCCTTAATTGCCGTATGCAACGTATCCTCCAGTTCTTTATGAAAAGTTAAATAATTAAAACTTAACTCATCCGAACACGATACGAAATTTTTCTACAAAATAACGCGGAGATGATGATGATAAAAAGAAAAAAAAAATCAAGAAGAAGAAGAAGTAAAAATAAAGCAAAGCAAAACATAGCATACTTTCCATTTAATCTTTTTTTTTTTTTTCCCCTCCCAGTTTTCTTCTTTGCCACTTGGTCTTTTTATGTGACACGCAGAAAATAAATGCGGTCTAAATCATTGTTTTTAAGGCCGGATTATAGTAATACTTCTTTAAACTTTCAGGAAGGGGGCGCTAAAGTTGAATAAAATTGAGAAAATTCTGCTCTTGGTAATCTTTATAAAATTCCGTCACGTGATCACTCATCAATTCAATCTCTTCGCCATTTTTTGTTATTATTATTATTATTTTTTTTAAATATAAAGATTCGATATCTATCTATTTATTACTATTAATAATAATTCTTGAGAATATTAAATTAATTCTCGCTCCATCTAAATTATTTTTTTAAGGCAAATTATTTATTTTAATCGTAATTTAAAATGTAGACGTACGAGCTACTTTCATCTTCAATTACGATGGTTTCTGACGTCACTTTGACGTAAATGTTGTCGTAATCGATTTAGCCGAATACGTTATGACGTCATAAATTTTCAATTCGACTAAACGCTCTCCACCTGTGGTTGCCAGTTTTTCTTTTTTTTTTAAATTTTTTTTTCCTTTTTTTAATATTTGTTTTATCGGTTTGTTTTCCTAAATATAATTAAAGAATTTATGCGTTTTAGACATGGAAAATATTCTGAAATTTTTATTTTCCGTAATTGTTTACTTCTGACGCGAATTTTTCAATTTCGTCGGTTCTCGGCCGCTAAATGTTTATGCCATTTAATATTTTTCGCTAATTCTCAGTAAAACGTCTGTACGAGTGCCTACTTGTAATTTAAATCTTTCTTCGGCAGTTAGAAATAAATTTCCATCTCTTTCTTTCTTTCTTTTCTTTCTTTTTTTTCCGGTTTCGATGTCGTTATTTTTTCGTTTCCTACCTGAAAATAGTTTGTCAGTTGCACATTGTTTTCTTTCCAGATAAAAAAACAACATCCAGACACACAGTCACCAGAGGTGTTGCTATAAATAACTCCCTTTTTCGATTTTAATTTTTATATAAAGAATAATGAAATGTCACTCAAACAAGTCGAAGTGTTGATTCGGTTATTTTCTGACGTAGCTGCAATTTTGAGAAAGTTCAAATATGGCCGCATTTCATAATTTAGACAGGTTTCTCGCCAGTTTTCCTTTTTTTTTTTTCCTTGGTTTAAAGTTGGAAAATGGATAATTTGGTACCGAAACACATCATGAGCACAACTTGATCTTGATTTCTTTTTTATGTATTGGCAATGCGATCACGTGTGCTTGTAGTATTTTCGGACGACGAGCAGAAAAGTATGTAGGTTACTACGGATCAATCCGTATTGACTTCAATAATTGACATTTGAGGATTCCAGAAGAGCAAGAGTGTTCTATTAGTGGATGCTCTTGATTTAGATCGAGATAGATTTTAATTTAGAACGTTTTGATTCAATTTTATCGGCGATTAAATTTTGTTTAAAAAATTTTAGAACGTTAAACTGTTTATTCGGAGGGGGGAAATGACTTTTTTTCTTTTTTTATTTTATAACTCGTTAAAGAAAAATGATTTTGTTTTAGATCGTTTTTTAATCTAATTTTGACAGTTAAAGACAATGTTTCAGAACTATTTAAAAGAAAGTTATTCATAATTTTAGGAGAGGAAAAATTGATATACTATACTTTTCTTTGAAGCGCATAATATTTTAAAACCGAAAAAAAATAAATAAATGCTCAAATTTTGCGATTAAATTCTGTAATTGCTTTTGGTGGTATTGCTTCGAGGCACGTGACCTCTGTCGTCGTCTTTCACGAAAAGAAACATTTAGAGAAAATTTATCAAACAGAACATAATCGCAAAAGTAAAGTCTGGAACTTATACATTTTGATCAATTCTGCCAGGAGTATTTTATATTTTTATTTTATATATATATAAATTTTTTTTCCTTTTACTCCCCTTGTTCGTCCGACAGATAAAAGTTGTAAACGCAAAACGTAAGGTGCAGTAATTTGTAAAAAGTCCCATATTGTTTGTAGCAAAGGCGAGTTGACAGATCACTTTAGCCAACACAAGGACTGTGACTTCATCTTTCTCCACTCCTTGTGCTGACGTGGACAGTTGGCAGTCGTCCAGTAAAGTGGAACCCCCTGACAACCCCCAGACAGACATCGTGGCGACAGCACATTAGTGCCATATGGTGCCTTTCGGTAAGGAGTGAACTAACTCTGACCATTGTCCAAAATGTCCCCTTTGAGGTAAACTTCGGCATTCACACGCTTTTAGGTTAGAAAGCGGCTCGATGTCACTTTTCCAAGTTTTAGCTACAGCGAATTAGACACACACTGCATTAAAAGTTTAAAAATATATAAATAAATAAATAAATAAAAAAGAGAGAGAGAGAACAAAGAAAGGTTTATCTGGAGCGTAAGGCAAAACACAAACATCCATAACCCGTTTGCGGTTGGTATATTCGAAACTCGAATTCTCAGAAGTATATTCAATAGGGAGAATAAAGCTCATTAGAATATCGTCCACCTTTTATTGAAGTTCTGCCAGCCAAGATCCGTGCGTAATCGTCTATGCAATCACTGCCACCGTCTTCATCGTTGACTTGGAGATTAAGGGGGGAGAATGGTTGGCATGCAAACTGGGAAAGAGAATCTTCAGTAGATTGTTTCTGGTCTTGCCCATGAAATGTGCATTAGGTAGAGGAGAAGCCACGCGAAAACTGTGCTTTGCAAATGGCAAGTATTTTTCATATTAAAACTCTAGTCCATTTTTCATCGGGGTGACACTTTTTTGCAACAGTGAGAAGGCAAAGAGGTCCTATGCCGAATGAAAAATGACACGGTGACGGCCACCGTTCTGGGCGTTTCTTCTGGCTGATACTGACGTCACCGGGTTGCGTCAGTCACCTGCATAGATGAAAGAACAAATTTACCTAATGTGTTCGGTTCTTGTCAGCATTTGTTCTGACGGACGGCCCGTTCTGTTAGAAAAACAACTTCCAGTAAGTAGAGTGTTTGGTTAATCGACCCGCATTAAGAATCCAACGACAGCTTGATTTACAGTTGCAACAACATATTCAAATGAAACTTTTCTGTATCAATTCCGTATTAAATAATTAAAATTAAACGTATGCCGTCCGTTACCGAATGAAAACTTTTTCTCTCGTTAATAATTAAATTTTTATGCATATTTTACCCCCTCTCATCTGTTGTTACGTACATACAGGTATAAATCACCTACATACTGTTGCGTGTAAAGTCAACAAAATAAGAATATTCTAAACGAAATTTTTTAATTCCTTTTTCTGCAAATTTTTAACGTTTTTGATTAGGTTATCATGTTTATTTTCAATTCTGACAAAGGTTTAATTTGTTTTGTAAAGTAAGTGCCTGGGAATTTTGATGAGTTTGCACAATGATACAAAGTTCCCAGAGGTATTTTGTTGTTAGTTTAACTATTAGAACGGTGTGTGTATGTATATATATATATAATAAATTCTTTATAGGTAAAAATAAAGATCGATTTTCTTTTATAGTTCTTTTTTTCGAGCATTGCTTCGTTGCAGAGAGCAAGGGGGTTGTTTTTCTCCGTTTAACCAGATGACCGCAATATCTCAAGTGCTTGTTTGTTGCTTCGTCGTGTTACTATAGTAACAGTAGCAGTGCAGCATGATCCGTCACGTGGCTACATGAGATTAAACAGGTGTTTTATTCGTCCTCTTTAGACAGGTGGAACCCGGTTTTCCCAGAAGCAAACCATCGAAAAATAAGTAAATAAAAGTGTTTTACTAGATCATTAAAAGTGAGAATATATATATATACACACGTTTCTCCGCTAGCAAAAGTCTATATCGTTAACTGATTAATATAACCGAATCGCTGCCTGAACGTTAGAGAGAGTAGGAAAGACTCCTCTTTTTTTTATATGAGAATAAAAGGTGGAGAAAAAAACGGGAGAATTTTAGAAGCTTCTCTTATGGCCGAACGAACTATCCATCACGAACAATTGACAAACTGCAAGGTCATGATTACATTTCTTATATGCATCGATCATTAATTGGATAGTCTGAGGTCATATTGATTAATTAATCCAAACAAGTTTGCATATAAGAGAACAGAAAGACGAAAAGAAAGGTTTTCGGATGCGGACCTAAACATCTGGTGTTTGGGCTTAGCTGTGGCTAGATCTTTAATGAAACTCCGGATGATGGATTTGAGTTTGATGGAGTAGGAGATCGGGACGAAACAGAAACGACGAAAGAAAATATAACAGTTTACAATAAACGTAGGCCTTACTTTGATAATGTCGAAACACGACAAAATACTATACGGCTTTTTTTTTTCTTCCGGAGTGATTAAGAGGGTCTCTTTTTGTTTCTAATTTTATGTCCCGATTAAAACGGCCGTATAAAAGAACAAACGAAAAAAAAGAGACTAATCCGCAAGGAGGAAAAAACGTCTCATTATAATAATAATTTGTTACTGAATGCTTAAGAATCGGGTTAAAGACGGACTGATAAAAGTGATAGTTATTCTGGGAAACAATATTCCATCAGAAGAAAGTTTCAATGGAAGAATTTGATGCTGGAGAGTAATTTAGCTGACACAAGAACAGAGAGAGAAGACACAATAAAGAAAAAACGATAGGAAACAAAAGTATAGGGGTGACACTTCAAAATTTCTGACATCTCATCTACTTTCTTTGTCACCGGAAGTTTTCTTCAGACTAAGTGGCCAGCCACTGGATGTTATTAATGTTCCTTAGGGATGCAGCAATTGTTCACTCCAATGCACCGATCCCCATTCAATCAGGAGCAATTTTTGAGAGACGACATGTCAAGAGGTGTTGCTGGATTACAGGCCTGAGATGATGAATGCCTCTGCTTCCTTGCTCCCATTGCGCTTTGCCCTAACAATTACAGCAGCATCTCGAATAGCTCGGACGCCTTTAGGCAAATCTCGCCTGCGATTTTTTCTCTTCTTGTTTTTTCCTCCGTTCGCCATTAATCCCCTTTTATCCGTCCCCCTAACCTAACAAACTCAGACGTTGTACCTGGGTTACGTGGCTTTTCCCCGATAGCGGCGATTTTCCCGTTCCTTACTTGTACCGATCATCAACTCTGTACCTCAGATGATTTGAGGTAACCAAGCCGTTCAACCGCGGAGATGAACATGAAAGAACCCCATTCATCAGCATTAAGAAAAGATAAATGAATTGTTAAGGTACTGTTCAAGGCGAACTGTCAAGATAAAACTGTGCAACGGTCGACCGATGTCGGTAAGTTTTCTGCCGCCAGAGATGAGAGGGGAAAAGTGATTTATGTGCAGACATATGCGACATTTAGAAGACATGGTCACAGCCATCGTGCATGATTTTACTTTCTTTTTGTGACTCCCGACGAATGCCCTCCACCATTTAAATGCTGCTAATTCCCGACGTTTCTGAGGAAGGGGTTGATACGCTCGAACAACTTCCGAACATTATTGAACAGATAGACGATACATCAACATTTGGCAAGCCAACTCTCCCAGCTCTAATTTTTTCCTATATACGTAACCCCAAAGTATGCATCCGAGCACATAAATTAGGCAGAAAAACGGGCCACACGCCATTCGGAACATCGTCCAAATATTGCCATTTACCGCGTTTTTCACAAAAAAATTTTATTCCAAGTTTGTTTTCCTAACGCAAACAAATCTACTTATAAAAAAAAAATAAGTAAAAACACAAAAGAAGAGCTTAAACCCACAACGTCAGCACATAGCAATAAATTTAACTTTGCAGTTTGCCTATCGCATTGTTCATAGAAGATTATAAAAATACTTATGCGTATAAATATAATGCGAAAGAATTACATATGTAGAAGCTTGTGTGAATAGAAAGGGAAAATTCTGTGCCAGAGAAACATGTCTCCATAATAGAGATCACGAATAAATCTCGTATCCCCGTTTTCGACCCCCCTTTCCACCGGTAACCTGTGCACCAGCCATCCGTTTCCTGAATTTTGGCAGTGTTCCAACGCCAGCCCGGTAACTGTGGCTGAAAAGACCTTCAACCAGGTCATTGCAAATAAGGACACTTCTCTTCACACAATCCTATTGTTAATTGGATAGCATCGCTACCATATAGATCAGTAATATTCCGGACGGCGCACTATCAGCAGAAAAATTTACGATTAAAATAAAGTAAGACTTCATGCTGATTTCTCACCATAAGTCGTCGCGAAAATGTCGTTCGTCGTCGTCGTCGAGCAATACATTTTTTTTTTTTAACACCTCCTTCAACATCTTCCTTTCACATAATCTGTATTTGGTGATTTACACAGCTTTTGCACCGAAAATAGATGAATGTCACATTAGGCTATACGTCATTTTTAGATGATAAAATGGCGCAGGATCTTTGTGAGGTGTGTTCCACTTACGGTTGTGTGAAACGTTTGACGCCTTTGTGACTGGAACGGAAATGATGGGGTATACCAGACAACACTGTTGATGTCAAATTGACAATTGTGAATATATGTTACCGTATAATCGAGTAAAATCGTTCCTCCTTACTTGAATTAAGTTTATAATACGTGAATAATAAAGTGGACGATCGATACAATTAATTTTGGACGAGTGCTACTAACATTTATAGTTTGACCTATCCGCAAATTTGTCCAGATGACCGTTATCTTTAATCTGTCAACAAGCGTAAGCTTACTGAAGGTGTCGCGTATCGATAACCAATAAAATATATAACCGTGACACTCTTCCAAAGAGTTTTGTCTTTCTACGCTTGCTTGTGCTTTTAACGGGTTCTTCTTCCTTATTTTTTTTTTATTTGTTTTATTACTCTTAAATAATTTAATTGCTCTATTCCCGGGAGGCAGTTTATAAATTAAATATTTGTCTACTTTTTCTCAACAGTTTGGATCTGATTTCTTACTTCCAATTACTCCCTTTAAACTGTTTTCAGGTTTTGGTTTCTATCGCTTTTGTTTTTTTTTTCGGTATATGAGAATTTTAAAAAGTGAAACTTTTTTTTTTTTACGTACCTTTTCAACAGCTTCAAATAATTGCTATTCTGCATCGCTTCTGATTTCACTGCTTCCAAACTTGTAACTTTTTTTGTTCTTCAAAACTGTCGGTATTTTGATTTTTCCGGTTTTCTGATCTGTAATATATACGTGTTTTTTTGTTTTTTTTACGTACCTTTTCAACAGCTTCAAATAGTTGCTATTCTGCATCGCTTCTGATTTCACTGCTTCCAAACTTGTAATTTTTTTTTCTTCTTCAAAACTGTCGGTATTTTGATTTTTCCGGTTTTCTGATCTGTAATATATACGTGTGTTTATAATCAGTAAATTTTCTTATTTCTCAAAAAATATTCAAAATTTGTTTTATGTGAAGATCAACCCACCGAAACAGAAATTCAAAATTTCGTTTCGCCATGCTTTTTTAATGGACCCAAACATTGTTTTTTTATCAAAATTATTATTTTGTAACAGATCTTTAAAGTTTCGTATAAAATAAAGGGCTTATCAGAGGGGGGAAGAGAGAGAGAGAGGGACGGCTGCTTCGTCCTCACGATTTTAGGGGGCTCAATTTTCACAATTTTAGAGAGCTTTTTACCACCGTATATTTATCAATTTTTGTCATTTTAAATGTAAGTTTCTGCAAAATAAATAAATGTTATAATTGAATAAATATTAAATATCATTGTTTTTATTTCTTGTCCATTGTTTATTTTTAAATTTTCAAAAATATTAGTTGTCCCGGGCCTCGCATTTTCTCTGAAAATACTGGTATAGTTATTTGTATCTTTTATTTAATTACTTTTTTTATAAAAACAATTCAGTTTCTGCTCATAGCTCGATAAAGAATTATATACATTTTCTAACCGAATGTCTCCAATTTCAGTTTGTCATTTGTGAAAGATGGCAGTTTTTTTTTAAGTTAATAAAACATCTTCACTTTCGCGATCTGTACAGAAAAGCACTTTTGGAAAAAGAAGAAAAAGATTGTTACAAAGTTTCATGTTCTACAAATATTCTTTGTAACCATCTTTACATTCATGTTCTTCTACGAGCATTTGTTTGGTTTTAAGTTCTACAAAAATAGAAAATTTTGAAAGTTTTCAGATAATTTTCCTCCAGTCAAAAGAAGTAAATTATTAATATCTAGAAACAAAATGACAGACGATTGAACTTTTTCAAATTGATACATCTTCTACACTTTTAAACACATTGGAATGAAATTTTATTCTTTTAAATTTTTCATATGGTATAGCGAATTGAATATTGCAAAAAAGCCACTCCATTTGGTACTTGTATCTTCAATTTTCCCCCATACTTTTTATTGATCTTTTTTCTGTTGTAATTCTTATTTTCTTCTGCAATTCTTATCATAAAGAACAAATTCGATAAATAAAGGAGTTCATGTTAGAACTCATAGTTATGACTTCCATAGAACAAAAATGAAAATAAAGCAGCCATTGAAAAACTTACATTCTTCTAACAAAATTATATAAGGACAAATAAACTTACATATATTTATTCCTTATAAAATGTTTTAAATTCTGTTAAAATTTAGTTAAATTTTCTTTTAATCTAAATTAGACTTACTTAAAAATATTATTTGATCTTTGAATATATTTTGAAATTTATATTTAAGTATTAAGTTACCAATTATTTATTTTTATAAAAAAAATAAAATTGTTAAAAAAACAATGAAAAATTTTTCTCAATCTTACAATCGGTAGAAACTAATTTAATTTTTAAAATAATTTGTAACTAACGTAACAAAAAGACTGAAAAATAAATTATTTAACAAAAAAATTGAAAAGTTAATTTTTTTTTATTTCAAAATTTGCTTAATAAATAAAAATATTTTTTCTGCTTTTCTAAAATCTTATTTTCTGTAAAATTTTAAATTGGGTTGTTTAAATATAAACAAATTTTCATTAATGTTTCTGTTGGAATTTCCTATAAAAATTAATATAACTTACCATGCTAAAAAAATTGTTTCTTAATTAATAATATTGATGTTAACTGTAAGATAGGTATAATTAAAGAAAAACATAATTTTTCACTCAAAAATTGATGTAGATGTAATATATATAATATATTTTTAAAGGAAAAAAATTTACTTTTATATATTTTTAAGGCACTTTTTAGTAAGAAATATAAATTTGACATTATTTTTAAAAAATAATAATTTCTGATTTAAAAAAGTTTGCAAAAATTAATAGGTAAGGAGAGAGAAAGAACGATAAAAATAATTAAAGTGTGAAGGAGAAAAAGGAAGGGGGAGGAAATAAAAGTAAATTCTGAGATGAGTTCTGGTTTTTCCAGATAGCCTGCGATAAAAGTGATGCTGTCGACCATACTCAATTATTGGAAACATCTCTCATAGGGGGATGATAGACCTCAAGCTATTTCCTATCGAAACTTCTGCAAATAATAAGAAAATTGTCTTTGATACCTTGGAAAATAAATGGGAATTCATCCTGAAATAAAGAGGAAGCTTTTGTTATCCAAAAACAGATAATGTGAATCTTTGATACGGCCTCTTAAACAGATACGTCTAGGTAATAAATTATCTAAAAACAAAAACTGTCTGGACACTAGAAAGAAATACATTTATGTGCCAGCAAAAATTCTGATAAAATATTAGAATACAAATGTAAACAATCAAGCTGTCGTGTTATGAAAATTAAAATTCAAAACTTATTTTCTTTTTTTTATCTTATAAAGAAATATAAGTTTAAAGTAGATATGATATACTGTATTACAGTATCTTCCAAAAAAAGTGAAAGAAGTCGAAGGCCAAGTATAAAATAGAATTTTTAACATTTAAAAATATAGTTTATATCGAAGGACGGAGTAAATGTCTTCACTTCACTTTAAAATGTCATAAGAAGTTTTAAGGAGTTTGGAAAGCTAAAGGTGGATTGAGTTCTTGACAGAAGTAAAGTGGTAAAGGTGCGAACTGATAGTTTTTTATTGAACATGTGATGGATCTGTGAAGGAGACAATGTCTTACACATTAAATACTAGATTCTAGACCAGTAAAGTGCAATTTTCGATTCGATATTTGTCTTCAAACCGAAAATAAATCTAAATAAAATGTACACGTTACTAAAGCTTTATAAATGACATTAAATATTGAAGCTTAATAAAAAAATAAATAGCACCTGTTGTAGTTGCAAAATTTAGGATACTTATGCTAAAAATTAATAAGAAATTTTAATAATTATAAAAAAAAATATGATTACCGAAGTCTTCATGCCAGAAATACGGTCGATATGCTGCCCTTGTCCTCATACAACTGAAGGTTGAATTTGTGAACATCGACCGCTTTACCGTCTTTCTAAACTTCAAGTAGCAGTCTTGTCTGGATTAAGATCTTTAAGATCGCTTTAATGTTTTGCATAATAACCGAGAAAGTCTATAGAGAAAATAGTGCTGAACCTCGAGAATATTACACTCACACAATTTTTTCCTTCTTCGTATAATCGTATAGATTAACGAATAATGACGAAAAGAAACGACAATATAAAAAACCAAACATATCTCTATTTTTTATTGTTTCTCGTTAAATCTTTTTTTTTTTAATTAGATTTTGTGTTGATTAGGTTATAAAATATACTTTTCTGATGAGCATAATATTGAAAAAAATAAGGAAAAGTAAGGTAATATATTATTTGCTTTGGCAAATCGATATTCTTCAGAATTTGCGGAAAAATCTTTCCGCTTCCGAAGTCTTTTATTCACGAAATGTATACTCTCCGATAGATAAACAGTATGTTATTGCTTTTTTATCAATTTATATTACATAAAAATGGAAGCATCGGATCGTAAATTTAAAGATATATATCCGAACTTACAATGGTCCGAAAATTATAATAAATTTTTGATAAAATTTAGTTAAGAATCCTTATAAAATTAGGATAGATATAATAGAATTTTGAGAAATTAAAAATAAATTACAATTTTAAGAATTTTTTCCTATATAAAAATTAATAAAATTTTTATTACTTCGAAATATATATCAAGCGTTTTATTTGATTTAACAATATTAATATAATTTCTGTTTATACTATCTATGTAAAAAGAAGGTTAGTAAAATTTGCTTCCTTTCGTTCTAAAATTAATAATTTTCTAACTTTTACTTTAGTGTGTCGAAAATTGTTAAGAAATAATAAAAGATAAAAGCTTGCTGATCTATTATGCAAGATGTCACTTAGAGAACTGCTAGTTTCGGAATTTGCAGATAAATGAAGTTCGAGTTAACGCCATTTAGTATAATGTATAGTATGCTTTGTTTTAGTGCAAATTCGGCTATAACAATCAACAAAAGTAATGCTTACTTCTAAAAATTCTCTTTGGAAAAATAAATAAATAATGAAGCATTTAGATAAGATGCAAAAGAGTGCGATATTTTTATCTAAATTTTCGAATGTAATTTTTTTTATGTAAAATATTAAATTATTGTTTGCATTAATAACATAGCCTGATTTTATATCATATAATTCGCACAATATTGTGTTTTTTTTTAAACTTTATTCGCTATCAATACACATATTTTACTAATTTTCAATGTCTACCATTATTGAATTTATTCAATTGCATTGAAACCTAGATATGACGTCAATAATAAATTGGTATAATCTTATGTTGACGCTGTTTACATCACAATATATATATATATATATAAAATCGATATCGTAATAGCGACTTTTACAGATTACGTCATCGTAATCTCGTTAGCAGCTAAAACTTTTGGAGAAGGAAGCGGAAGAAGATAATTTACAAATCACTTAATGTATTGACTACTTATACTTCGTGTATTATCTCTCACGAAGAGAACGGATAAAATAGAATAATATTCGAAGGTTCTATTTGGATACAACCTATAAAAAATTATGCAAAATTCGAATCATGCAATAGTAAAACTGAGAAAAGATTATGAGGACGACATAAACTTTTATACTGATATTCAATTCAATCATATATTCATTATGGTAAATTTTTTATCATCAAAAGGTACAGTTTGAACTTAGGTGCATCGAGTATAATATTATTAGAATATATTAATATATTACAATATATTATCAGAAGTCATCTGAAATACTAATAGAACAAAATTTTGCCTTAATCATTTGATAAAATTTAATATTAATGGCTTCAGAATATGACTGCATACTTGCAGTATGCATTTAAGAGAAGCCGACCTACGGCATTCGATGTATTAAGATATAGAAAAATATAAAAATGCCACATATTTATGCATAAATTTTTTATCATACTTGCAATTATCTTTCATTGAAGATCTATAGGTGAAAATCTATTCCTTGCTTCAGAATATCGAATTCAAAGCCATGTACAGTATAATTAAAATTCCTATATTATAATATAAATGAGTAAATATATAATTAATAAGATATTTTATACTTAAAGCAACGTATTCAATGCATAATTTATTGTCCAATGTTAAAATTTCGAGAAGGGATGCATCTTTATCTATCATCCGAAAATCATTTACAGATAATAATAATAATTTTATCTCTTGATTATTATTATTAAATTTTATTAAATTAAAAAAATTTTTTAACAAATAAAGATTTATAAAATTGTAATTTGATCTTATTCTAAAATACATTTCGCAAATATTAATCTTAATCTGATCAAGTGCGTTATTGATAATATACTCGAGAGACTGATGTCTATTATATATGATAATCTTTAAAATAATTTTCAAATATCTCTAGTGTAAAATCAATATCAATTGCTACATCGATTTTAAACTTGTTGACAATATCTCTGAGCAATATTTAAAAATAATTCAATATAAGTTAGCAGCATAGAAAGATTAAACTTTATCCAAACAGATATTTCCAATAACTCCTAAAATTTTTATTTAAACAATTATTAATATCTGTATTAATAATATATTATTTTAATGTAGCTAATAATAATACTTGTGCCACAAAAAGAAAATTATTGGACGTATCATCAGAGATAATCTTTGTTCAAGGTAGACAAAGACAGATCTGTGTACTCAAACAGTGCAGTTAATGATATTACCTATGTTAGAGTCAGTCTGATCCTATCAGACAATTTAAGATGATAAACTAGACTTATCTTTACTTTTCATCAGATAAAAATTCTTAAAATTTGTTTTTAACCACGTAAAAAATTCTATGTTAGAATTCTAAAATAAATTACAAATAAAAGTACTTAATTTTTACTTAAAGGGTATCCTAACAAGATTTGATAGGATCTTAATAATCATTTTATATAAAAAAAATCAAGCGAAAATCAAGTATAATTTCTACAAAATCAATATTTAATACACTGATATCTGTTGAATTATACGCTCAGCTTCCAGTTTGGCAATTATATGCAAGCGGATATAATATTGATATATACTTCAAATGCATGCAGAGTGATACCCAGTGGAGCATATTTATGAAAAGTTAATCAAATAACAGGGCAATAATTTCCTAATTAAGATTATTTATTTATTTTCCGGAATGAAAAAAATAACAACAGTTTTTCAATGGATTTGAACTGATACATCGAAAGAAAAATCGGTTAATAAGTGAGATTAAAGACATTTTATAACAAAAATATATAAAAATAAACATTTTAAAGATAGTACTATCATTCATGTGAGACATATTCATTCATGATAGTTATTCTTATATTTACAAATATAGAAACTGAAGGTAAATATTATGTAACAAACATTGTGCAGTATCAACAACTTATCGAATATTATTTAAAATAGGAATAAAATATTAAAACTCAAATTCTACCAGTTACCACAATAAAATACTATATAAAATCAAACAATAAGGAGGAAAATATTCTTGGCGTGAGTAATTCATTGCACAAAAAGAAAATACGACTTTTATATCCAAAAATAATCACTCATCATTTAATAAATATTTTAAACTTAGTTCGTAATTCTAAAAGTCGTATTTATTGAAATATTAAGACAGAAACTCAATTTTAATCTATTGTATTTTCGAAATTCCATTATTTATCCAGATTTATTATGAAGTTTCGGAAAATATTTTATACGATAACCAGCAAAAGAAGAAAAATCAAATATTCAAATGCATCGGAAACGTGCACAATTGCTTCAATAACAGAAAATTTTCTATTAAAAAAAAGAAAAAGTTTAAGTAAATATTATTAATGTTCATAATATATACGGCAGTTCTGGAGAGATAGTTTCAAATAAATCAGAAATTATTGCTTACATGCAAAATTTTAACGGAAATATTCAGTGCCTATAAAAGTAAAAGAATATATGAATTTAATTTATTTTGACTGCAAATATGTCTGGCATTGTTTATTTTAGTAGACAAAACTTCAGAGACCAGTAAAAAAATATATATTTTAGAAAAATATTTACTGGCATTTAATCATAAAAATCCTTTGTTCATACAGTAACATATAAGCGGAGATTTGTTGCGTTATTTTAGAACTTTAATAGCACTTGATGTTTAGCAAGATATATTATTAACTTTAACGAATATAAAATGATATCAGATAACTTCAAACAGAGAAATTACCAATATTTTGTTAAAATATATACTTTGTGGATTATTATTTTGCGGTATATTCAGCTCACAAATACTGATGAGATTCGTTTATTGCGTTTAGTTATATGAAATGAATATTTTCATTTTCTGCTTGTTTAAAAAAAATTTCTTTAACATGTTGAACTTTTCAAATTCTTTATGATATCTCTAGATAAATTCAAACATTTAATAGTTACAAATTAATTCCATTGCAGGCAATAAGGAGTTCTTTATAATGCGGAATACATTTATGTTGTCGTGACTTATATCATTTTCGCTGCATGTGAATAAATGAGAATTTCCAACTACCTAATATATTATTCTAAAGGATACCAGAAAAATATATTATACGTTTCTAACATTTAAACTATCATATGAGCGTTACATTTTGCATAGGTTAAGAAAACGTTCCTGCAAACTGATTTCTTACTTCATTGACATTTCTTCGTATGTTATTTTTGAATTACTTTCGAGCCACTCAACGAAAATTATGTAAACTTATTCTTTACGTATGACTAATGCATATTTATTCTGTAATTCAATTCCTTCCTTATAAAAGAGTACAGTTCACGTCAATAAATACTATTGCTACTATTTTTTTGCGGTATGTTTGCATACTTTCTTGCCACGATACCATTCTTTTTATGAAGGTTTTTTTTTGGATTTCTTTTGAGACATACGGTGCAATATATTCAATAAACAAGTTTTATAATAAATTTACATTTAATATAAATTCTTAAAATAAAAATATCAAATTTGCTGAATTTTTGTAAACAGTTTGCGAATTGATAACTCTCTAATATTCTGTACGGCATTAATATATGAAAAGAAAAAACGACGATCGGAAATATCTCGTAAAAAATAATATTAAATCATTAATTATCAAACAATAAATCATCTTTATATTTTATATTTATCAGATAAAAAAAATTTATGTATAATATAAATGATTAATTGCTTTGGAAATGCTTAGTGGTATTTTCTTCAAAACGGCTTTTGATAAAATTAATTTTCTGTTTGAGAGGAAGAAAAAAAAAATTTTTTTTAAATCTGAATGAATGCATTTTTTATATATATTATCCAATAATAAAATATATTCGAAAAGTTTCGATCTGACTTGCATTCAATTTATGAAAGCTTTCTAATTTTCACTATTGGGAATATTTCTAATCGAAACATTTTCGAAGAATGAAAGTAAAAAATCCAAAAGAAAAAAAAATAAATCTTTGAATTTCTTTGAACAAGATCATGCTGCATTGAATAAGTCTATTTTCGAGTGGAGTTATCATATCAATCAAAAATAAAGATCCTCTATAGAAATTTCTACTTCATTACTCTTTCGTGATAGGTAACGTGATGAAATAATACTTCAAGAAGCAATTTTAATTTTTTTTTTCAGCAGAAAACAAATTTTGTAACAGGTTGAATGACTTTTCTTTAAAAGCAACAAGTTCTTTTTTTTTTTTATCTTTTTGATTCCGAAAAATGACAGAAATGTTTCCTTTGACTGATATTGCTCTTTGTTGGCTACGAGCCATATCTCTTCGATTCCGTATTTCAAAATTTCTATTCCAGATCGGATAGTGATTACATATTGACGGAAATTCTGACACAATTTAAATCACTGTCAACACAATGATTCCTTTTATTTATTCATTCATATTCGGCAGACATTTTTCACATTCTGTTTACAAAGCGAAATTTCTTTTTGTAAAAAAGAGCCATTCCTTTATTTATTTATTTTTTTTTTCTGTTTTATTCTATCGAATAATATTTCGAAAATAATAATAAAATAATTTTATATAAACTATCTTTTATGAATTAAATGATAGATAAAAGTATACATTAAGGTTTCGAAACATAAAATCTGTACGAAAAATTTTAAAGTTCATAAAAATCGATGTTGTACTGAGTTTATGACAGCAGAAAATAACCATATTGCAGTACTACAGTTCTGTCAGAAAGATATACACAGAGGGACCCGTTTATACCTTGTGTGAGATGTAGAAGATATGAGTTGTGGTAAGATGGCAGATATATGTTAGAGAGTAGTCAGTACATCATATAAACATTTATAACGATGTCGAATCCTTTAGCCGCCTCGAAGACGGCTCGATGTCGCCATGGTGGATGTCACAATACATAACCTGGATTCAAACAATTGATTCAGTGCGTCGGAGCGAACACAATCGAAAAAATTTGGGCGCCGATGAGACTAACTAGATCGTGATTTTTAGTGTCGCTATGTGAGTTTAGCAACTGGTCTTTATGGACCTTAATAGGTGGTGCTCAAAATCGATCAAGCAACGACTGATCTGTTCTGGAGATTGCTTGTTGCAGACCTTTTACTTATTTTGTAATGTGAACTGATACTTTGGAGATGAATGTGGACATTTCTTTATATTGTTCTATTGTTTCCGCCATCGGTACAAATTTTTTTCTTCTCGTCTTATGCCAAAAATTCTCTTCGTTCTTCTTCAGGTCACCTTCTTTTTAGACAAGACAATTTTATGTTTTTATTTTTATTGAATTTTCTTACCCAAAATCCAATTCTATTATTTTCTCGATATTTTTTATTAACTAGATCAAATATAATTACAAATTTAATATTAAGATAAATTTAACGGATACATCTTTCGAAGTTATGTGACTAGCATGTCGAGAAAAGGGAAAAAAAACATCAATCAAATATTATTTTTGAATTCAAGTAAGGAAAGTGATAAAAATGTTTCATTGTTAGAATGCATATTTTTCTCCCCAGTTTATCGAACATTTTTCATTGATTCCTTGACATTCCAAAGCTTACCTTCAATTGTTTTTAATAAAATTTTTCTTCGGTTCGGATTTCAAAGTTTTCTCAATTTTTTACAATATTTTCTGCTAATTATATTGATATTTTTATTGCTAAAGATTCAGTACAACTAATTAATAGTAAATATATATATATATATCTTAAAATTTATAATTAATTTTAAATCATTCTAACCTTTAAGCTTTTCCACCTCACATCTGCTAAGTATTTACTTTTCTTGCGAGATAAATCTGTGAAATAATTTAAAAAATAACATTACAATTTTTTAAATTATTTTACAGATTTATACATATTAAAACACACACATTTTTCTTATTTTATATGAAAATTAAATATAATAAACTTGAAAAATAAAGATATTTCGTGTAATATATATATTTTCGTTTCGGTTCAGTACCGTTATGCGTTAAGATATTTTTCAAAATTTTATAAATTTAAAGTTAAGAAATGTTTTATAAATAAAAGTTTATCGCATGCTATATTATTATTATTTTGACAAGTCAAGTAAATTTTTAATAAATTTAATAAAAAATCGAATTTTTCGAAAAACGTTCAACTTTGAGTAATGTTACAGTTTATGTTGGCGAAAGCTATTTATTTGGGTATACAGATCAATGGTTTTTTTGTCGTATGAAGTTACATTTAATTAATAGTTTCTGAAAACATAATCAGTTTGATTACAAGTAAAACTTTACAGATAAAAAAATAATTGAAACCATGCCAGAAAGTTTAATCATTGAAGAAATCATAATAGAAGAATTTTATAATATCTCCTTTAAAAATTTTATCATATAATAATAAATGATTATGCAGATATATGTCTGTGCAAAAAATCTGGAGCTATGGAATTCAGAATTAATCCCAGATTCATCAAATGGAACAAAACAAACAGCCAAACCAATCAAATCAAAATAGCAGTTGTTTCTTAGAGATTTTGCAGTTGTTTTGGTTCTTTTCAAATGATGTCATATATGATATCATATTAAACATATATAATATTGATTCTAAAATTTTTTTAACTTTATTTCCTTGCAAAGTTATTAGATCAAAAATGAAAAATTTAAAAAGAGTTTCATAAATAAGAATATAATTAGGTGCAAAAAATATCTGGATATGCCAGGCATTTATGCTAGAAAATGATTAAATCATAATTGTAAATAAGAATTATTTAATTTATTATTTTACTGTTTGAATATGAATCATTACTATAGCCAACAAAGTAATAGTCTCTAATAATTGATAAGTGATTTTGAAAATTTGACTTGTCAATTATAATAATAATATCTATTTTAAAAATAATTTTGTGATATCCAAAATAAAAAGATAATAAATTTTTTAATATTATTATTATCTAGACATTCATTTATCTATAAATACAAAATTTCATTAATGTATCAGTTTTTTGTAGTAAATATATAAAATTTCAGAATTAAACAAAATAATAAATTTACAAAATAATAGTAATAAAGATACTAATATTTTGTAAATTTATTATTGTGATTCATCAAAAATCAAGTAAATAAATTTTTGTTTCTTTCAGGATTCGATAGGTCATCATAAATTAAAACAAAATAAAGAAATCAAAGAAAGACAAGAGTAAGTATATTATTACTGAAATGTGATTTTATTTACATGTATGTATTTATTTTTCTTAACAGATTAGTGAATCTACTAAAAAATACCTGAAATTTTAAGTTAATATTTTTTAAAATTAAATTTATCATCATATTTCAGTAATTTTTTTAATATTCTGCATATTTATAGATTGATCACAATTTTTTCAAATTTTTTATTCATGTTAGGGTATATAAACACGAGAATCTATATGTATGATTAAGTACTACTTGTTTGAAATGATATAAGTATGTATGAATAAAATTTAAAAAACAGTATGAAATACAATAAAAAAAAAATAGACAAGTTATTTTATTACAGATATGTAATAATACAAATTAAAAATAAATTATTAAATAATTTTCTGAACATTTCATTTAAATATTGGCTGAAGATTGTCAAATATATTAAATATTTTTTGCCTGATAGTACATCTATTTTTGGATGATTATATTCATCATACTTTAAAAAGGAATATCTGAAAAATGGTTAGTGATAAAAATTTATTTCTTATGTCATATTTGTATGATTGGTTAAAATTTAAGTCATGTATTATTTTTGTGTAATACTAAAATGCATCAATAAGTGGCATTGCATGTGCTCAATCTTTTATGTCCACTATAGGTAGTTGATGAAATTTAAATTACAATATTTTTCAAATGTCCTCCATCACTGGCAATCACATGTAGTCAGAGGACAAAATTCGCTGCAACCTTTTGCAATGTATCGACTGTAATGATCATACTTGCATTGGTGATTAATTGTTCAAGTTCCTCAAGTATTCGGAAATTTTGCTGTTCAAAATAAGTTATTTTAATTGAATATAAAATTTGACATTAATATTTCTCCTTACTGTAAATTTTATTAGGGAATTTTTTGAAAAAGTAAATACTATTCATTAATAACAGATCATAAACAGGCAATCTCTGACTTAAGTATCAATTATGTAAGTCAGATCTATATATGTAAAGATTTCTGACTAAAATTTAAATATACTGATTGTAGCAGATAAAGCTAAAATGCAGAGATATAAGCATTTTTTGTCTAATTTCATTATTTATGATATATATGTGTTTTATGGGCTTATTAGGTTAGCTTTGATTAATGGGCTAGACCTCTCATAAAAAATAAAGGTGTGGGACATAGAATTGGATCTGAATTTTGAAGATGTAAGTGGCCACTTTCCAATGCGACATATGTGCTTATTCTTTAATATAATTGCTTTTAATGTTACATTTTTGTGATACAATTTAGGGTATTATTTTAGTATTGTATAGTGTATGCTCTGGCATGTATGTTTTGATTTATGTAAGATTATGCAAAACGATAGGAACATAAGTCAGGGATTGCTTGTACACAAATATTTATAATTTTAAAAATTTTCTTTTTTAATAAAAAGTGAAATAACAGTAATTGGTATGAAAAAATTGATCAAAAAAACTTGATTTATTTTTGTCTAATACATAACAATAATCAATGAATCACAAAAGTATATAATGAAAATGTTTAATAGAAATACAAACCAATAATAATTATTAAAATGAAAACTTTACTCTAGAGGAAATTTAACACTTTTATTTAAATTTTTTGAGTTGAAATATTAATTTAATATTTCTGTTTAATAAATATTAATAATATCTTCTATCATCTTAGAAGCAGTCTTTAGAGTAATAATACTGAAATATTTTTTTATCTATTTAGTTATGAAGAAAAATATATGATTAGAATGCCTCTAACAAAGAAACAAAAGGTAATTATTTTAAGTTTTTAATAAATATAGGTTGTCCCCAACTTATGATGGGATTATGTTTTGATAACTCCATTGTAAGTTGAAAATGACCCATAAGATGATAATTTTAGGGAAATAGTAATAAGCAATGGAATCATTCCTGTTACTATTACTTAAATCCAGGCAATTATATTATCTTAAAGGATTAAGTATTCCATTGCCTAATAGAATTAGACAATGGAATACTTAATCCATTTAAGGAGTCCTCAAAGGTTGTAAAATAATCCAAAATTGAACCCATGCTCCAAGATATAAAATCATATGGAATTGAACTTGGATCCCCAAGACAGTAAGCAATTGTGCCTTACTATATTTTTAATAAAATAAAAAGTCTTTCTAGCCAATAGTTAGTCTTGGTTTATGTAACTGGAAATAGAAAACTTTTCAATCATTATCTAACATTATTACTTCAAAATTTATTAAATAATATGATTTCTTGTTGTTCTAATAATCAATAATTTTGAACTTATTTGTCTTATTCCTAGAAATATGTTAGAATAATTTATTTTGCACCTGCCATTTAATTGTAATAACTAGCAAACATAGATTAGAATACAAAACTCTGAATTCAAAACAACATTATAATAGAAAAATATTTATTTTACATCTTTTTCAATTTTTAAATGATATTATATCAAAATCTAATTTTGAACAATATAGGACAGTATATATTTAGATAAAGCTTTTGTTAGTTTAATTCAAAACATCACTTTATTCTAAAGTATTAAATCAGATCATACAAACTATCTAACTTTTGTAGCTTTTAGAATATACAACAATAAATTATCATCTAAAATGTTTTCAGAATACAAAAAAATAAATTTAAGTAAATTGCTATGGATTTTTTGGATGGCATTAATGTTAATTTGAAATTTATGAAATTTATTGATTGAAGATATACAATTCTTAAATTTAAGTTTTTATGATAGAATGTGATATTTAGTCTGAAATACTGGAGATCATAGTAATATTGATTGGAATTAAAGTTATAAAATCTTTAATCATTTTATTTGCCATTTAAAGATAATCCTTTGCTTTAAATTGATTATGGATTTACTGAATGTCAAATAATTTAGGAATTTTGTCAAATTAAACAGAAAATATTTCAATATAAACAGTTAATTTAGATCACATGGAATGAAATCAGTGTCGAAAAGGAAAACATAATTAATATAGTGAGATAAACATGCAAAAATGATTAGTATTTTTTATTTAAGTTTGTTTGGAAATCATTTTTGAATTAACAGTATTTCAGGCAGCATATTAAGGAGAAAAATGTGTTAATAATATTATAAATCAAAAACGAAATTAAAGAATATTTTTTATACATTTACATAAATATTGTTCTAACAATTAAGATCAATAAATATGAATAAATAAAATTACAAAGAAAATGAAAATAATGTGAAACAGAGAGGATCAAATTTAATAAAATCATAGACAAAAACATTTTTACCTATACTTTCTCATCTAGTTGATTATAACAGAATTATAAAAGCCTTTAATCACATTTAAATTTAAATCAAACATGTCACATTACATAGAAATGTAGAATATAAAAAATTAATGAGAAGTATAGTAATTAAAATTATGTTGTAATCATTAATGAGGAACTTTAATAATGATATCTCTTGTTTCACATTAGTGTTATTTAAAGTAGTCTTTTAATATCAATTAAAAAGATAATAACTGTTCAAAATGTTTCAAAAATTATTATAGAAGTTAATCTGATTCCTATAGTCTGAAATTATTTTTCATTATTATTTTTCTCAGAAACTAGTTTTAGAGAAAATCAGATCTAAAAATCTATGATGACACTTTTTTTTAAGACTATCACTGGATAATTATTATAATTATTTTGTTTTTAATTAATTTTTTAATTTTCTTAACTTATTAACTTTTTATTTATCATCAGTATTTTATAAAAAAAAAAAAAAAAAAAAAAAAAAAAAAAAAAAAAAAATGAATTGTTTTAAATTTGATATTTCTGTTATATTTGTTTCATGAAAATTTATTTAAATTTAATGAAAAGTTTAAAAGGATTTTTAAAAATTTTCATTGAACAAATTTTTTATTTAAAAAAATAATATTTACTTATTAAAAAAAATCAATTTATTAATTAATTAAGTTTAAATTAAAAAATTATTTAAAAGCAAACTTATCTTAGAGAACTTAGACAGGATCTCTAAAACGAATTTTCTAAAACGACAATTCTCTAAAACGAATGTTTCTAATTGAAAAATGTCTATGAATTTTTCAACTCAGATTAGCCTCTTTTATTTATTATCCTTTAAAGTTTCTTCCTAATCTTCTGAAACATCTATAAATAGAATATAATTTCAATAACTATAATTATTTTATAAAATGAACTATCAAAAGTAGATTTTTCCATTAATAAAATTGTTTAGCAGAAAAAAATCATCAAAAATTGTTTTATGTATTATTTGTTATACCTTATAGACTATTTAGCACTTTTAGCAGTTAAGTTTTATTTTTGTTTTTTCCTTTACGAACGTTTTCGACTATCAAGTCATCTTCAGGTAATGTTCTAATAGCAATAGAATGAATTTCAAAAAGTTCTTAATGTGGAAGTCGTATCATTACTATGGTAACAGTAGCATTATGCAACTTAACAATTTAACAAAAAACAAAAACGTGGAAGTATGTGATCGAGAGGGAAAGCTGACATTACCAAAGTTAGGGCAAAAAGTAAAACTTAAAACTGTTTTATGATTCGTGGTTTTAATTATGAAGAAGTGAAGTAAAGTATTTATTTTGTCTGTGGATATTGTAAAGCCATGAAAATATATCGAAAAAAACGTATAAAAATTGTTACGTCGCATAATGCTATCATTACCATACGATCTTTGGTTACAACAGTAACGATACAATTTCCATGTTAAGAACTTTTTGAAATTCATTCTATTTCTATTAGAACATTACCTGAAGATGGCTTGATAGCCGAAAACGCTCGTAATGTAAAAAACAAAAGTAAAACTTAACTGCTAAAAGTGCTGAATAGTCTATAAGGTATAAGTGAAAGTGAAAGTGAAAACATTTGTTATGTTGATATACAGTAGAGCTGTCAATTATCTGAATGTCAATTAACCGAAACATCGCTTATCCAAACGTAATTTTCACTTGTGATATGCAACAGGTCTCCGCCGATAATTCCACCCTACAGTATGTAGGGATAGGAGAATCTAAGCTTCTGTTATGCACATTGACTGTATGTGGAAACAATCAACAATTAAACTCGCTAACGATAAGGCATCTTTATGTGGTTGAACAAACAGAGGAAATTTAATAATTTTTGATATGTTTTCTGCATAAAATTTAAATAAAGGATAAAATTCTGCAGATGAAATATTGTGTCTGTTTTGAGAGCCATTTTCGGTATTGTATTGTGTCTTTACAGGAATAGCTTCTACGTCATTGTGTTGAGAAGATGTCAAAATTACACAAAAGTTCTCGAAATGAATGTCTTTCAGTTTTCTTATACTTAAAATACAATAAAGACCAAGCATTTCGTCGACATCACGCCATTTTTTATATCCTTCTATAAAGATTATTTTTTTTTCTTACTTGTTTCCAAGAGAGTTTTTATTTTTATTTTTTTATTTTTTTTATGTATTCTTCACCCGTAAGGTTTTTTTTCTCTTAAACGTCTATACCTAAACGTGACAGATAACAGTAAATTTTTAGCTTTTTTTTCTTTTTTTTTACTTTACCACGTTCACCAACATCTTTTTATCATTCGTGTCACGAAAGACTTTTTCAGATTTGGAAAATATTTGGCTGAATCACATCAGAGTCGTGTTTCGTTTCGTGGAACAAGATCCTTTTAGAAAGTAAGCTTAATGGCTGCTTGGAATATAAGTATAGAAATATATCTTATATGTGTACACAGATATATGAAATCTGTTTAAAGTCGACTAACTTTAACATCTTAATCTAATTAACAGCATAAACATAATTTTTTAATGTCTAACAAGATTAAAATTAAATTTTAAAGTAAGTTAATTAGCATTCTTAACAGTTCTCTCTAGTAAAAGTAATATATAAAAATATGAAAAAATAAAATAAAACCTAATTAATATTAAAGTTAAGCTTAATTACGAATTTAATTAGCTTAAAAAGGTTCTTGAAAAATATTAAGTAAACAACAGAGCACAAAATGTTAAAATATGAACAAACATAAATAAAGAAAATTGTTTTATGCAAATTTATTAATATTTTCGACATTATTATTACTAAAGAAAATTATTTATTACTATAAAAGTTCACGATGATTAATTCTACAGAAGCATGCAATCAGATTAAAATAAAGAAAGGAGTTTAGAATATTTAAAGTTTTAAAAACTTGTTGAATTGGTTATACTTAAAATATTTTCGTTACATAAACTTAAAATTCGGAACAGAAAAATATAATTAGCTATCTAAAAAAAATTCCGAATTAAAAAAATAATAAAAACTGCATAGAGATCTTTCCGATTCCGCATACGATCGATAAATTAAAAAAATGCGACTGTTTTATGGCGTAAAATAGTTAAAAAAATACTAGAAGGAAGTTTCGGAAAGAGCAGAACCTGCAGCGATAACGATTGAGGAGCAGGAGGCACAATCCCCAACATCCCTCGGACGTAGTACAGTAGTTAAGGTATACTCACCGTGTCCAGGGGAGTACTGTTCGCGCAAACGAACAATCCAAGCTAGAACTTCTTCTCTCCGACTTGGCTTGAGCTCTTACAAGTAACGACTGCATCATATCCAACGGCAGAACGTCTGAGCAGAGATTCAGTCAGTTCAGAATGCTGGTCTGTTGCAAACTGGCGACACTCGGTCGACCTGTACTGAACTAGGCAAGCGCTGTCAATCGTCGTTTAAAGCAACCACGCTATACAAAGTGTATAGTTTCTGCGCCCATCCCCTCTAGCTATAGCTTCATCTCTTTCATTTTTCTTAAATGAATGTCGTTTATTCTTCTTGATAAACGTTTTCTTAACGTAGCACAACCCACAAACGAGTAACTACTTTTCAACGTGTAATGGACTGACCCACAAAACGACATCCTCTTCTTCTCTAGTAATGGATAAAGTTGACGAAAACTATTTGAATTACTTTCATTATTCTTTTTTGACTTATATTCTAAACAGAGATGAAATGTAGCTTTCTATATAAAAACTTCTTCCAACTTAAAACCATTTATCTTACTAGCATTTTGAAATTTTATCCTTTTATAAACATTTACTATATATAAAAAAATTAAACTTGTTTAAATATTTTAATAAAATAGTAAATATTTAATATAAAAATATTTATTTTATTAAAATAAACATAACGCTGTTATCACAGTTCAATATATTGCCCTTGCCTCTGTGGAACAAACAAATCTCACAGTTTTGTATCACTTGAAGTATTATTTGGTTTTTCAATTTTCCTCTGTGGAACAAACAAATCTCACAGTTTTGTATCACTTGAAGTATTATTTGGTTTTTCTTATTATGATGGACCATCTCCAAAACAACTGTTAAGACCTCTTTTTTCTCAAATGGTATTTTCTTATAGAGTAAGTCATTTTTAAAGTTTCTCTAAATTATTTAAATCATTATTCTATTATTGTGTAAAATTATATTTTAAATATTATTATTAGAATTTATTTTACTAAGTAACAGGATGATCATAATTAAAGAGGAGGTGTTTAGAGCCTGATAGCCAAGAATCTGTTGGGCCAAACTTAGCCAAATTTGATATATTGATACATACTTTCCAGACTATGAGAATTCGATTTGATAAAGAAAATAAATAGTTCTGAAATGTGGGGGGAAAATGCTACTGTATGTGGAGTTAAGAAGATATAATAAAGAAAACAATAGGTCACAGTTGACAATAATTTTTATCCTAACTCAATTACGAATATAGTTCAATATATTGCCCTTGCACATTTTCCTCTGTGGAACAAACAAATCTCACAGTTTTGTATCACTTGAAGTATTATTTGGTTTTTCAAAGTTACTAAATTGTCCATGTGTTCTTGGTAAACCAAGTTTTTTTTAAATAACTCCACAATCAAAAGTCACATGGAATAAGATCAAGCGAATGGGCTGACTACTTCATATCAAATGCTTGTTTAATTATTCAGTCTTTAGTGAAATGCTGTCATAAGACTTGCTGCACTGTCAATCCTATATGGAGGTGTGCTCCATCCTGCATAAATAAGGTCATTTTGAGACATCCAATTGTTGGAATTGTGGAATAATGAAATTGACCTGTATTTGTCAATATCTCCTTACAGTGACAGAACAAGTCACTAGCCCTGTTGATTTGGATTCTTCAAAAAAGTGCGGACCAATTATGAATAAGGCATTTAGCCACATTATACTGTGACTTTCAGTGAATGCAAGAGAATCTGCTCAAATGCATAAGGGTTTTCAGTAGCTCAAATCCGACAATTGTGTGTATTGACAGAGCCATTGAGATAAAACTGGGCCTCATCACTCCATAGAATGTTCCATGGTCATGCATCATCCACTTCCATCCAAGCTAGGAACAGATGAGAAAAGTGCAAGTGAGTTTCCACATTATTTGAAAGCAATTGTTGGACTTGGATCATCTTGTAAGGAAAATTCTTCAGCACTTTGTGCAAGCTTTTTCACATAATTGAATATGGCATATCCTGTTACTTGGATATGTGAGGATCACGGAAATATGAACTATATTTGCGATATATAAGAAAAATTTAATATATAAAACAAAGAAATTGTAAAAGAGAGAAAGCTAAAATCATCGAACAAAGAAACTATAAACGGGAGGAAGAATGTTAAGATTGAAAAGAAAGCATTTACCAAGTTGCACTGCCCAGCACGAAACTTCATTCTAAACGTCATAAGTCTTGAAAACAAAAAGGGATTTGTATCACGGGTGAAGATCGTGCTTGTGCAGATGTCCAAGGACTATCACAGTAGACCCCACCTGCAAAGGAAATAATAAACAATAGTCTGGAATGCATCAAAGCCCGGGAATTTCGGGTGAGATGTGACATTTTGGTCCCGACTTAGGGATGTTATAAAAAGGGGATTGACCACCGACGGGAATGCATCGAAGCCCGGGAATTACAGGTGAGATGTGACATTTTGGTCCCGACTTAGGGATGTTATAAAAAGGGGATTGACCACCCTATAGAGAGGGAGATCTAGAGGGAGAGAACCTGAGGGAGAACGGGAAAAGAATGGCTAGGAGAAAGAAGATGTAACAGCTCTCACCATCGCTGAGGTTTCACAACCACCGTCCCATTCCTCCAACTGCACCGTACTAAAAGGGTCGGATCCCATACACAAGAAGAAAGGTGTTCCCCCACTTTGTGTCATTAGTTAACGACGAAATTACTGTCTGAAGCCGTGCACCGTTAGAAGAAGACCACCAAGAAACCAAAAATTGGACGATTATAAATAAGTCCCCGTCTGGACAATGATTTCATTAAGAACTCTGAACTGTAAACGATAAGTGTTGGACTATAAAATTGTGTATTAATTCAAGACCTGCAAGGAATCTTAAGGTATTTATTCTCCCTTTATGGGATATGTTGTAATTCTCTCTCTCTAGAATAAAGATCCAAGGTGTTAACCATTCAAGCTGTTAGCCATTGTTTCCTTGAGCACCTCTCCATCCTTACTCACAACTTCAACCCACATGTTAGAAGAAGACCACCAAGAAACCAAAAATTGGACGATTATAAATAAGTCCCCGTCTGGACAATGATTTCATTAAGAACTCTGAACTGTAACCAAGAAACCAAAAACTGGACGATTATAAATAAGTCCCCGTCTGGACAATGATTTCATTAAGAACTCTGAACTGTAAACGATAAGTGTTGGACTATAAAATTGTGTATTAATTCAAGACCTGCAAGGAATCTTAAGGTATTTATTCTCCCTTTATGGGATATGTTGTAATTCTCTCTCTCTAGAATAAAGATCCAAGGTGTTAACCATTCGAGCTGTTAGCCATTGTTTCCTTGAGCACCTCTCCATCCTTACTCACAACTTCAACCCACATCATCATCCGCTAGGCAAATCCGCCTGTTTTGTCAGCATCATTTCCAAATCTGATGATATCAGTTGACTGAAATTTGCATAATTGAGCATTTATGAGTTAGAATTTGCAAGTTAACTCTGCATACAGCAGCAATTTCCCTTGCATTTCAAACTATTTACTTTCTTTATGGAAATCGAAATTCTCATAAGCTTGAAAGTATGTACACCAAATTTGGCTGAGTTTGGTCCAACAGATTCTTAGCTATCATGCTCTAAACATCTCCTTTTTAATTAAGACTACCCTGTATAATGATACAGGCATACCTTGCTTTTCTGATATACAAACATACTTTGCTTTTTGGTGCTATACTAATACAGTACTTCTCAATTATATTCCATGTTTTTATTTTATCTCAAAAATGAAAATTATCTGAAAAATAATACTTAGAATAGGTATATTAAACATAAATTAATGTAAAGATTGGTCAGGCCCAGAATAATCCTGAAAAACTGAAGATATGAGATCCAGAATTGGATCTGGATCTTCCAAGTATGATATGTAAATACTTTAAAGTATGACCATCTGACTGAGATTTTTAGACCTAGAGTTATTGTACACTTTATAATAATGTAAATATGTTTTTAGGCTTTTATATGCATTAGCTAAGTATAATATGTAAATACTTTAAAGTATGACCATCTGACTGAGATTTTTAGACGTAGAGTTATTGTACACTTTATAATAATGTAAATATGTTTTTAGGCTTTTATATGCATTAGCAAATAAAAAAAGGCTGTGATTTGTTTTACAGTGATGGTCTGAAATGTAACTGCTACAATAATGAGATATGTCTGTATTTTATTATTGCTTTATTGTCATGAATAATGACATTAATTTATATTTTTATCAGTGTTTAATCTATTAATAAACTAATAATTCATTTGAAATGAGGAAGCAATAAGTAAATATCAGCTGAATCACGCTGGCTAAATTTAATTTAATCATTAGTTTCAGTTATTTTTAAATTAATTTGTAATGTTAGTTATTTGACTGATATTTGATTATTAATTGTTTGCTTAAATAGGGAAGAGTAAGATTCTGTTTTTGAATGTATCAAGTTTTGTTTATTGAAAAAATATGTAAAGTTTTTCACAAACTTTCTTCAATAACTAAGGACACAAGCACGACTAGCAGTTGAGAAAAATAACTTAAATACTTTAATAAACTAACGTTTTCGACTAATTAAAGTCATCATCAGGCTTTCTTACATTCATTCAGTTATAAAGACGTTTTAGAACAAAAATGTCGTTAAAAGAACGCTTTACGTTCTATAGAAAAAATTAAAAATTAAATTACAAGTTACGTTAAGGTTTCATTAAAATCAACATAAAAACTCGAGATAATTAATATACATTAGGATAAAGAAGAAAAATGTAACAAAAATAAATAAGTAAAACAATATGTAACAATATCAATAGAGCCGATCATGCGATTACGTCATAGCATCCGGGGTCGTAGACACGTTAAGCTGGTAAAAATACGCTCGTGCAGTATACTACTTCCACTTCCTAACTGCATATTTCCATGCATTGGGCATATCTTGAATTTTATCATTTAATAAACTTTCTTTATCCTCTCTATGTATTATTTCTAATGCTTCCGATAGATATTTGTAGTTAGTTTTCTCAATTTGCCTTATGACTTTAGCTTTATTCCAGTGTATGTTTAAATCGTTCCCGTATGCTTCTATGGCAAGGGTGGTACTCAGATTACCTCTACGTATATCATTTTGATGTTCCGTAATTCTCTGTTTAAGAGTTCTCGATGTAACACCAATATATTTGGAACTTTCACTCTCTTTAACTTTTGTTACTGGAATTTCATATACTCCCGTCTTTTCTGTTTCTATCAAAGGTTGTTTTTCGTTCCTCAGTCTATTATATACAGTAGGGAGTCTCCTACTTACCAGTTTCTTGTCCTGACCTTTTAGTAGTTTCTTAACGAAATTATACTTACCTAGTTGGTGGGGTACCGTGATAAAGGTATTCGTTCGTTCCTCTTTCACTTGTGGTTCCTCTACACCATCTTCCTCTCCTATCTTACTATTTAACTTTCGGCTCACTTCTTTGTAAATGCTTAGGATAAACTGCTTTTTAGCTTGCTTAGGATAAACGTTAGTTTATTAAAGTATTTAAGTTATTTTTCTCAACTGCTAGTCGTGCTTGTGTCCATATGTAAAGTTTTTCACAAACTTTCTATTTTCTTATTTAAAAATGCAAATAAAAAGCTCAATTAGAAGTAGAACATATATTTATTAGGCATTAGTGTACATTTTGTAGCACTTTTGGCCTGATAAGGCCATCTTCAGCAATAAAACACAAAGTGCTGTACACTTAAACAGAACAAGATTTGCACATGCTCTATTTAAGTGTGCAAATCTTGTTCTGTTAAGTTGTTAAGTATCTTCTTTTGTGTTTATTGCTGAAGATGGCCTTATCAGGCCTAAAGTGCTACAAAATGTAAATTAATACCTAATAAATGTGTGTTCTATCTCTAACTGAGCTTGTTTGTTATCTGCATTTTTAAAAAATATATATTTTGTTTGATTTTTAATATATTTTTGCCAATAAGTTAACAGCCATAAACAAAATTATAATATTTATAATTTTATTGACAAAAATTAATATGATAAAATTATAATGTAATGTAAATACATATATCAGAGATTGTTAAAATGATTTTGAATACCTGAAAATTATATGATATGATTCTGTTTATATTCAATTTAAAATTGTCATAAATTAATTATAATAATAATTCCATTTTTAAAGGAATCATTGATAGCTATGTAATGCAATTACAATATATTATAATTTTTAATTAATGGTATTTTATTGTATTATTTACAGTTAGAACCATATTGGACATATGAATTATGTCATGGTAGATTTTTAAGACAATATCATGAAGAAAACACATTACAAGGTGTAAGTAAATTTCCTTTAAAATAATGGAATACTAATTTTTAAATTAATAGTGATAATTTTATTTATTTTTAGAGTTTTACACAAGAATATATACTTGGATTATATGATGTCAGAAAATTAAAAGATGGTACATTGATTTTTAAATATTCAATATACAATAATTAACAACTTTTTCATTGTAAAAAGCAGAAATATAATAATAATAAATTATGATATGTATAAAAGTTTAAAAATGTATATGAATTACTGAATAATTCACAAAAATTATCATCAATTTCTGCTTAATACAATAAAAATCACTAAGTTTCTTTTAAGAAAGGATTAAGTTTATTTCAAAATTTTGTTTAAATAAATAGTTATATATATATTATTTTCAAGTGCATTTCATTTAGAATCATTAAATCCCTTAATAAAATCTATAGTCAATTTTTTTTAGTGTTTGCTGACAATTTTTTTTTTTTATGATAAATTTTCCCCAAGTACGTCCTTACCCCCACTCATTTATAAAATTAAACTAGGATTATGTAGAAAAAATTCTTTGTTTTTTCCTCAGAATGATATGCTTCCAGTAATTTATTTTTTATTTTTCAAATTTCATCCTGCTTAATTTTAATTATTCATGCGATGTTGTTTTAAATTGTGAATTTATAATTAGTTCCTAAATCAAGAAACATATTTTCATATTGATAGTAATATATCTCCCAAAATATCTTTCTCAATACATGCTTGAACTTAATTCAAATATAGAAATTGGAAAAAATTAAAAATTCCAAACATTACAATTAGGACGATGTTATAAGTTAATTACATTTATGTTAAATTAATAACTAAAATAAAACTTATTTATAAAGATCATAACAGAGTAATATTCTACGAATTTATGAAAAACAACTTATGATAGTCAGAAAATTTATTTAAAAATGTAAAATAATATTTATTTCCCCAAGTACGTCCTTACCCCCACTCATTTATAAAATTAAACTAGTATTATGTAGAAAAAAATTCTTTGTTTTTTCCTCAGAATGATATGCTTCCAGTAATTTATTTTTTATTTTTCAAATTTCATCCTGCTTAATTTTAATTATTCATGCGATGTTGTTTTAAATTGTGAATTTATAATTAGTTCCTAAATCAAGAAACATATTTTCATATTGATAGTAATATATCTCCCAAAATATCTTTCTCAATACATGCTTGAACTTAATTCAAATATAGAAATTGGAAAAAATTAAAAATTCCAAACATTACAATTAGGACGATGTTATAAGTTAATTACATTTATATTTAATTTATAACTAAAATAAAACTTATTTATCAGGATCATAACAGATTAATATTCGACGAATCTATGAAAAACAACTTATGATAGTCAGAAAATTTATTTAAAAATGTAAAATAATATTTATTACAAAAAAGAACGTGAAAATAATACTGACCTCAAAAGTTGCAATACGAAGAGTCACGTTTTGTAGTCGTTTCATTCTTACTTCAAAACAATCAATCTGTGTAGAATAAAAATCTTTATAATTAATTGCTATAAATTTTTCAGTAATGCTTAGATAATATTTTAAAACTTTAAGGAATTTATTTTCTCATATAGTAAATTAATAATGTTATCCTTAATTATCAAGAAACATTTCTTTTGGTATTCTAAATAGAACTGGATTTAGTGGGTTTAATAATTTTATCATCAAAAATCTTTATAATTAATTGCTATAAATTTTTCAGTAATGCTTAGATAATATTTTAAAACTTTAAGGAATTTATTTTCTCATATAGTAAATTAATAATGTTATCCTTAATGTCCATCCTATCTAAATCCAATGCATAAAATTACGAGATATTTACAGAAAGCATTAAATTTAATCACCGACATTTTAAGCAGTATACAACAAACTTACATCTGATAATTATCAAGAAACATTTCTTTTTGGTATTCTAAATAGAACTGGATTTAGTGGGTTTAATAATTTTATCATAAAGTTCCATTATACGAAACCATATTATAAAAACATTAGACAAAAACAAGATTCAGATTACTAAGAAGATAATAATAAACACCTCATACATTTAATCATTAAATATATATATAATGGTATAATATCTTACAAGTTAGTATATTTTTTCAAATTAAATTGTGATGGAGACAATAAAAAATATTAAATTTTCTTATGTTTAAAGCAAAAAAATTTTAGCTAGTATATTTTTTCAAATTAAGTTGTGATGGAGACAATAAAAAATATTATATATTCTTATGTTTAAAGCAAAAAAATTTTAATAGTGTAAAATGTAAAAATTTTGTCTTACAAATTTATTTGAATTTGATCAAATATCTGTTCGTATATTAAAGTTCAATAATTTCTTTAATCTATGTTATAGTGTAAATTATTAAGTCATTATTAATCTTCACTAAATTAATTAAGCAAAATATTTTTATTAAAAAAATTATATGACTAGACTGAATCATTTTTTAAGTGATTTTAAGACTGTTCAGAAAAGTTGTTTAAATCCACAAATTTAGAATAAATTTTTTATGATAAAATTTTGTTGAAAATAATTAAACAAAAAAAAAATTTAAATTGTTAAATATCAATAAAAAGAAGAGTGAGGAAATTTAGCTTGAATATCCAAGTTAACTTATAAATTTTCAATTGAATAATATAAAAAAATGTATGAATTGAAAATTTAGCATTTTTAACAAATTTTTCCAATTGAATTCAATCATTTATATACTGTATATTTATAATTTTATAATATACGTTGTATGATAATTTCTGTGAGGTTTGTTGAAAGAGTCAGACATTTTTCCATCTTAGACTACAATGTCAATTTTTTTTTAATTTACTTTATTAATTAAATCTATGTTTCCTTTATGATCTTTGAAAAAGTGCTAAAATGAAACAAAATCTAAACTAGCTTACAGGATCTTAAAATAAGATTAAGAATGCAGGAGTGCTTTCGGGCTAGACTGCCCCTCTTCAGCTGCACAGAGAAAAGCACTTTTTCTGTGCAGCTGAAGAGGGGCAGTTCAGTTTGAAAGCACTCCTACATTCTTACTCTTATTTTAAGATCTTATAAGCTAGTTTAGATTTTGTTTTATTTTGATTTGGGACCTAGTTATCAATTAGTGCTAATATATAAATTTACTTATTTCTCAAGTTTTTTGGTCTGTGTTTATAAGAACTTTTTTATTATTTTGATGTAAGAAATTCATGGCTTGATTTTGTTCCAACCATTAGAGGACATCCTGTATATACTAAACTTTTTTAAGGTTATTGATTTTACTATTTTTTTATATTTTAGAATTAATATTTTAAATTTTATTAAGCTTGTAAACCTTTCTTTATTGATTCACATCTTTTAAGATGTGAATCAGTAAAGAACCTACACTGCTGTGTTCTATTTTATACAAATTTAAGCCCATATATATTGGTAATATTGTCTTTTGAATTTTTATTATACAGATATAGCTATACAATATATAATATACAATACATCATCCATATTCATGAAAATTGTTTTTGTAAAATAATATGAATCCTAAACTTAAGAACTTAGAGAAAAATATTGTTTGATTCATGGGCATGAAGGTTTTCATTTTTCTTTTAATATTTTTGGATTAATATGATACAATGCTTGTAATATATTAATCAAAAAATATTTGTATATAGAATAAATGTTTATACATCCATGTACAAACATTAAATAAGTTTTTCATGATATTCATCTTACAAAACCATATTCTATACAATATTGTGTTGTAAGATGAATATCATGAAAACTTATTTACATTGTAATTAAAAGTTGATAAGCCAGATTATAGAATGCAATCAATTCTTGTCCAACTTATATCAACAATTACTTATACAATATTGTGTTGTAAGATGAATATCATGAAAACTTACTTACATTGTAATTAAAATTTGATAAGCCAGATTATAGAATGCAATCAATTCTTGTCCAACTTATATCAACAATTACTTATATATATATATAACTTTTTAATTTATTCAGCAATTCAGACTTTTCAGTAAATTATAAAATCTTCCTGTGGAACACTAGTAAATTTATTTTATTTATTCATAAACAATCACCATAACAATTATGAGTATGTAATGAAAATTCAGACATTAATGATTAACACTTCACTTTTCAAAGACACATAAAAACAATCTCTATCTTTATTGAAAGTGATAGAGAGAGTATTTTGAAGAATGAAGTAGAAAGTGAGAAGAATATAGAAAAATATAAGAAAAGAGGGAAAGAATCCTGTAAGAAGGATGGCAGGGCAGTAGCAGAAAATAGAAGGCACTCTTTAATTGCCTTTTAAAATATACAGGTTAGATGATGGATAATTCTGCCCCTTCCATAAGGGAACAGCAAAATAGATCAAAGATGCTGAAGACATCCAAATATGCATGAGTGAGTTGAACTTTATTTTGCACATCTGCCATAACAATTATGGCCAAATCAGTTAAAAATAATCTCATGGCAAAATGGCCATATAGTAGATGCAGTTGTTTTTCATCAGAAGAATCCAGATTTTTCAGGAAAGATCTGAGTTTATTTAGTTTAATCTCAAGTTTCAGCTTTCTGGTTGATTTCTATGGATGTTAGTCCATAGAAAGTTCAATAGTGGTCATTGCCAAATATATATCTTGTGAGATTAGTTGCATAACTAATCTAATCTAAAAATGATATAGGAAGCTTAGTTTTCATTGTAAATAAGCAAAATTTTGATTTGGGAATATTGAAAAATTGCTAAAAATTTTTTGCTAATGAATAATTGAATTCATATATATTAAGTTGATAAATATGGAGAGTTTACTATATCACATATTCTTATGAATAATCATTTCATATTACATTCCAATTAGAAATGCCAGCTTTTCATAAGTCACATAAATGATTTGGAAAACCATAAGGATAGATACAAAGTTGTTTTTGTGAGAATGATTCATATGAATATTAACTAGTAATGAATAAATTTAAATGATTTTAACAATATGCTATATATATAAATTTTGACATTTCTAATTGCATTATATTTAAGAAATGTTTTTTCAATTAAAATAACAAACTTTTTTTATTTTTAAATATGAAAAAATTTGTTGTTGTTCAAAAAAATGTTGTATACATTATTATGATTACATTATTTTAATTTTAAAATTATTTTGATTTATTCTTCATAGATTCAGAAGAAAAAGATGAATTACAATCAACAAATGTAAGTTACATTATTTATTTTATTGAATAATAAATATTTTAATGCATTTTTACATAATTTTCCTTTTAAATAGATTGTGCCTAATATTAAAATAAATAATCAAGATACTCCATATTTTGAAATTAATATGACTGATGGAACAGTGTGTGATATAAATGGTCTTTCTAGATTTAGTAGAATACTATATGCATGTGGCGAAAAAAGTCACGAAATATATTCTTTAAAAGAGACATCAAGTTGTGAATATGAAGTTATTGTGTTAACATCTTATCTATGCAAGCATCCAGATTATAGGTATTAATGGATTAAATATTTTGTGCTTTAGTAATGTAATAGCAAATATATAATCACTCAATAGGACATTCATTCACCACCATAACAATCTAGTTATGGTGATGAAAAAATGACTGGATATTTAGATTATTCAATAAGGTGTAGAAAATAATTTTAGTGCAGTTCTTTGTGAAAAAATAAGATAAAAATCCTGAGTATATTTATGATGCAGATGCAATTGTAATTTTAGGAAAAATGAGCTCAAAGTTTTGTAATATCAGAACTGTGATTTTAAAATTTACACAAATTTAGAGATTAAAAATATCAATTTGTCATTGTTTTTCTTCTTATTGTTGTTACTTTGTTTTTTATTTTAAAAATAAAGCATGCATGTTCATAAATATCTATCTATTAAAAAACTTGTTAACAAGTTTTTTAATAGTTGAAGATTTACACAATTGTAATATTTCTGAAAAGAAAAAACAATTTTAACAACATATGAAATTAAAACAAAGCAGTAAGAGCAATGACAGTTTATCATTCACTAATATAGTTTACAAAAACTTTTTATTAAAGAAATTAGCAAGCAGCAAAACCTAATATATCTAATACATGGGCATATTCATACAGAAAATCTAGGAATTTATATATATATATTTTTGTGTTTAATCAGTCGTTTTCAAACTATATGGTAGCCAAATATATAATACAACTTTTGAAATTTGTACTTATAGAATTATAAGTATCTTACATTTTCGATCATCAAATTTCATGTTTGATTTATACTATATCCTTTATTTTTAATGCTAAGATGAAGAGGATTGGAACCTCCCAATTGAAAACATTTCTTTATTAAAGTTTTTGTAAACTGTACCTCATGTATGATAAACTATTACTACTATTGGTGCTTTGCTTTAATTTCATATGATTTATATCATAGAAGCAGAATTAATACATTGATTTTTATTGTTCAGTTTTAACAATAATTCTAAGAAAAGCAATAGCAAATTTGTATTAATAACTACTTAGTTTGTGTAAACTGAAATGATTGATGCAAAATATGAGAGATATAATATCATTAAACTTTAAAAATGTTTTTTTGGTAAAAAATGTAGTGCATATCAAAAAAAAGTCTTAGAATTCCAAATCTCAAGTCATCTTTGCATCTTAATTTTTACAAGAAATTGTGATAAGTAATTATTTTCTGGACCTTGTTAGAATGCTGTGTGTTTGTATATACATAATATTATATATACAGGTAGGCCTCGATTAGTGCAAATAATTGGTTTCACGAATTTCTCATAATAATTATGTTTTTTATTGTTTTCTAATGTTTATATATACATATTGAAAATCATTAAATATGTACATATATTACTTATCCTAACTAAAGTTATGTTGGAAGTGCATTTATAAAAAATGAAAATCAGAATAATTTAAGTAAAATTAAATTTTCAGATTATTTTGGAATATGAATGTTTTTGCTTTGGAAATTTCAGAGAATTTGTTTGAATTGTATTATTGTTATTTATGGTATAGTACTGTAAATGCACACACATATATACACAATATGATTACATTTTATGCATACTTGAATGTATATGAATTTGAAATAGTGTGAAATGAAAAATAATAAAATCTCATTTTATGCAAGAAATTTGAAATAATGAAAATCCCAAACTTATGAATCTCTATTTTCTAAATGTTCTTTCACTGCTTACTCTAACTTATTTAATTACAACTAGCCAATTAGCAGGAATTATTATTATTGAGTATAATAATTCCTGCTAATTGGCTAGTTGTAAGTTATGAATCTCCCTTATTTTGTATCTATTGCTATGAGAAAAATAAACTTAAATTATGCAAGATCTTCAATACCACATTGCATGCCTATGTATGTATATATATGCATATATACATACATATATACAGGTATTCCTTAACTTACAAAATTTTGTAAATTTGACTTTACATAAAAAATTTTTTTACTTTTTTTGAGGTACAGAGCATAAACATTTATTGTATTTGTAAGTTACAAGTCTAAATATGTTAGTTTACAACATTTAAAAATTCATCTTACTTGATTTATTTGTTTTGTGTATTATTTCTTAATCTGAAGTATCATATTACTTGCACATGTAATGTTTCATTCAGGGAACAAACAATATAGTGCATAAATTATTGTATAAGTATAATCAGGGCTGCCGAGAGGATGTGACATCCAAGACTTTTGTCACAGGCTTGGCATTGAAAAGGGCCCGACCATCGAGCCCTGACATATCACATAACATATCCTATAGTTCGCAGGCCGCCACAAGAGCACACTATCTATCATCCAAAGCAGTTGTGCCAAAATAAACTATTTTATATATTAACAGTATTTTGATAGACAAAGGTTTTAAAATTTTTATTCATCTCATCAAAAGTTTTTAAATTATTTTGGTCTCATCTCAGATGAGGCAATAAAAATTTAAAAATTCTCTTTTTATTTAATTTATTGAAAAATATTTTTTTGCTATTTTTATTGAATTTAGTATATTAATTTTAATTTATAATTAAAAATAACTTCAGAAAGAATTTTTAATTACCATATTTATTTTTAATAATAAATTATTTATATAAAATTGAATTATATGTATAAGACAACAAATTATATACAGGTATTCTTTGACTTGCAACCACTTCAATTTACAGATTTTATCAATGAAGTCACCATCAATAAATTCTGTAAATCGAAATGGTCATAAATCGATGTCATTGATAAATTCAGTGATTGATTAATGCAGCTGATAAAAGGTTTGAATTCCTGATCAATAGTCTGATATGGTTCTTGTATTTTTGCATTTGTTAAGATTATTATGTTAAAATGGAGGATAATAATAAATATTGATAACTTTTGGGCATTTTCAACTTATGACCTCTGACTTATGATGGTAGGGTTCAAATCGAACTCTGCTCTAAAGTCAGACTACATGTATTATTTTAAAAGCTAGAATTCATCATAAATATTCTATAATACTATAGGTCTGTTAATGTTTAATCAGAAAATTTTATAATCAAAATTTTACAATATAATATAATAAATTGTATTGTAATGCTGATCCTAACATGCAGTATTAAGCTAGTATTTCTTTAAAAATATTTAATTATATCTTTAACTTACCAGTATTTATTTACGGTAGCTAAAATTATTATAATTATTCTAAAACAAAATTATTTTATTTAGAATAATTTTCTATAAAAAGCTTTAAATAATTTTATCTACAGTATAAGTTTTGCCTTCATTGTTAAAAATTTATTGCAATAATATACCATATGTTTGTTCTCACATAATTTTCCATATGCTAATGTGAAACTTTTGCTTGTAATTAATTTAATTTTTCCTTTGTATCTTATATCTAGTTATAACTTTTTTCATTTCAAAATACAGTATTCATTTATGATAAAATTAATTTTAAAATTCTTATAAGTATAATGAATCAAAATTAAATTTTGGACAAGTTTTCAATATTTAAACTTTAAATAATGAGTATAATTAATTCTTATTTAAAATTTTAAGCAAATATTAAAACATTAAATAAATATATATA